>NIVC01003076.1:0-27247 GCA_002269645.1 Macrostomum lignano | reverse complement strand
GCCGCTATCGAGCTGGCCAAGAGGATGCTGGAGGAAGCCCAAGGAGCTCTTAAGGACATCCTCATCAAGGTGCTCGAGATCCTGGAGCGTCAGAGGTCCGCCTACATCTTGGACATCATCGGTATCGACATCGAGCAGGTCAAGGCTATCCTGAGGGAGCTGGCTGAGCACGGCAAGCAGGCCGCTATCGAGCTGGCCAAGAGACTGCTGCAGGAGGCCCAGGGAGCTCTGAAGGACATCCTCATCCGTGTCCTCGAGTGGCTTGAGAACCGCAACGACGACGCCTACATCCTGGACATCATCGGTATCAACATCGAGGAGGTCAAGGCCATCCTGAGGGAGCTGGCTGAGCACGGCAAGCAGGCTGCTATCGAGCTGGCCAAGAGGCTGGTGCAGGAGGCTTCTGGCATTGCCAGGGATCTGCTGGTGAAGGTTCTGGAGTGGCTGGAGAACAGCAGCTAGATTTCCATGATTTCGTGACTGAGCTGTTTTTGACTGAAATATACGCATATTTATTTACTCCTACTCACAATTAATTCACTCGTGTAGATGTGTTCTAGTGATTTCGCAGTCAGTTGGAATGTTGTGACTGCCTCTGAACTGCCTCCGCACAATTTCTTTGAGGAGAATATTTTGTTCAAACAAATAGCCAAGACACATGGACCGTCACGGGAAAATGTTTGACCGAATGGTGCAAGTTCGAAGAATATCGGTTGAGTCGTTCTTTCTGAAATCGATCACATACCGACAGTCATAGATGCCGACAAACCATTTTAGTATATGGACAAATAGCACGCATAGTTTGAATTGTGCGAGTAGCAATAGTTACACAGATTAGGCTTATACTGTTTAAGTCAGAGGTATGTACGATTATTATAGCAACGATTCAAACGTTTTAACTTAGTCAAATACGCAATATTTCATTTTTAAATTTAAGGATGTTTACAATAAACATGTACTAAAATAATGTACACAAATCGTTTTAAGAATAATGCACATTCGATGCATTTTTTTATTTCTTGAGAACAAAAACTGTTGTTCTACTGTTGGTATCTACCGCAAATTTTCAAATAGATTTCGGGCCCTGAGACCTAAAAGAACCCGCACTTTTAAAATCTGCCAAATGGGATTGCTGATGCGATCATTGACGTGACAGCAAAATCTCCCGCAGAAAAAATAAAAAAATTACAAACCAAATTTTCATGCATAATGGTTGTGCACAATCTCCCGGTTTTAAATGTTAGAAAAACTACGCTCGCATGATATTTTTGTTCTAGTCTACTGTTAGTCGAATTGAATAGCTTTCAGAATTTTTACGCGACATGATTTTCCAAATGAAATTCAGTTGGGGTTTATAGCGCGGCACAAAGGCCTAAACAAATTGATTGACTTAGCTCCCGCCAACCCCTGGCGGCCACGAGCAGCTGGTACAGGGTGTCACACAGGGAGATCCACGCAGGGCAACACGCAGGGAGACCGGTGTTGCCGGTCTACGCAGCGTGGTCCCTCTCTGGAGAGACCAGGAGGTTGATGATCTATTGCCCGGTAGCCCTTAGGTAGCGGACGAGCTGGCAGAGATTCTCGGGCCTGAAAACGTCGGAGAGGTCCGGGTTTGTGCCGAGGTAAGTGAGCCTGTCCTGAGTAAAGGCAGGGCATTCACAGATGAAGTGCTCCGAATTCTCGACACCGGAGAGGTAAAAAGGGCATCCCTGGAGGTAGCGATGCCTGGCAAAAAAGGCCAGGCCATGGTCACCTCCCTGACGTCCCTGCGGTTGAGTCCAAGCAGGGCCCTGCGGAGGGAGGGGGAAGTACATGGGACAGCCGCGCGGGATTGCCGGTAGTCGGGGGGCGTTAGCCCACCTCTCCCTGTGCTTTGAAGCCACCCACTGGTTGATCCGAGTGGTGACAAAAGGGCCAGGGGGCCAGTAAAAGGCCTGGTCGAGCCAGTCTTCACTAGTATCGGCGATGGGCCAACTCGTTGCCGGGGTCGCCCAAGTGTTCGTGGATCCACCTTAAGGACACCTTGTTGGAGGCATCTAAGTGGTTTAAACAACTTGATATTAACGAGTGAAGTAGCAATGCAAATTTAGCTGGCGCTACTGATATGTACATGGCTGAGGAACGGCGATTCCCCAAGGCAAGTAGGGCAGACTTCAAGTAGAAGATAAGAAGTCTTCTTGAATCTTTAGAAGTTTTCGAGATTTCAAGATCCAGATCTTGTCGAACCCAGAATCAGCTCCCTCCCGAACTCTTGATGTCCCGTCGAAAATTCTGAGCACTGACTTATTCGGAATCGTGATGTCAGAAGTTTCTTTATAAAAGACGAATCCATGACACATGTAGATGGAGACCAGCAATTGACCTCCACAATTTGACCGGAATATTTGGGACCCCAGCAGTTTGATCGTCCTATTTTCTGCGGCGAGGTTGGTCATTCTTTAAAACTGAGAACATGCTAGCTGTTATTATGTACTTGAGACTTTTTGAGGAAGTGACATTTCTAGATAGTTTAAAAACTGCATAATGACTATACTATACTCAAAGGAAGGGTTTCTCGAGGAAGATATTTTGTTCTACCAGAACATTTTCTGGTAGAATATTTCTTAGATCCCATTCCTTAGAATTATACTGTAAACTGTAAAAATTACAAATAGACTGTAGAGTTTCAATGTTGAAGTGCCGTCAATTGAAAATGAAGTATAATTTGTTGCCCTTTCTGAGCATCAGATCTTTTTTAATTCTTTGGCTTAGGGGCTAGCGCAAAATGCATTGAACCAGCAAGAGGTAGTTAATAACATTTTGACAATTCAAAATGTCAATGAATATAAATGAAAATACATGTAGGGCGATCAAATTGTTGGTCCCAAAAATCCGGCAGTGAAACTGCCAGTGGCGAAATTGTCGGCGGTCAAATTGTGGCGGTCACTTGTCGTAGACCCCATGTACGAGTAGATATATAGATAATTTGTAGTACTTAAAATAAATACAATTGGTTGGAATTAGGTTTTTTGTGCCATAGCGTAACGTGTTTTACGACGCATCAAGTTTAATTTTGGCGTTTTGAATTTGGATCCCGGATGCCAAATTGCAGATCATTCTAATCTAGATGCCAATAAATTTAGGTTCCGAATACTTCTGTAATTCACGTTTCATTTGAAGTATCAATAATTTTATTAAAAATATTGGGGTTTGGGATCTTAAGACCTTCACCAACTTTCAAACTTGAGTAATCTGTAAACATGGAGTCCGCAGTCTTCTGCAACTTCTGCGGGTCAGAGAGGCTCGCCGCAGTGTAAGATCGGGTAGAGCAGAGATGTTGGCATTTTGCTTGGCTGAGTACACACGCTTTGGAACGCTAACATTCTGTCTGTGGCCATGGTCATACTATTTGTACTAATTAATCTTCTCTCTCGTTTTCAATTAAGACAAATAGACAAATAGGATGTCATTTTGGGTGCCAGTCAAAGCGCTGTTAGCTTAGTAAGATTGGGCAATTCAAAACTATATAAATATTTGGATATTAATACACATATTTATTGCATCAGGAAGGCATGCCAGCACATCTTGCTCCCGGAGACACGGCGCCGCCGTTGCTCAGCCAGGCTGTTCGTCGCGGTGAAATTGTCGATTTGACTCTGGACGAGGCCCTCAAAGGTGCCGATTATCTTGTACTAGTGTTCTACCCGGCTGACTTGTAAGTTCACTTCTTAGTTGTGCCAATTTGAATTATTAAAATCCGAGTAACACAGTTAAAATTACATGGAGTAATTGGGAGTACAAGTACCACTTTGTGGGGAGTAAGGGCCATTCTTTAAAACGCGTCCAATAAATGCACAATCATTGCTGTGTAAGACCGTGGGTTGAATTGCAGTGAATAACAAAACGTGAGGAGACCTCACTGGCTCACGCCAATATATTTAATGCCAAAGTTGGGTGGGTGTAACCACCCTAAGCACGCAGACGCTGCAGCGCTAAACCCCAACCCCCAAACCAGCCAGACGTGCACATCTAAGTGCACGCGCACCCACAAGCCAGACTACAGCTGATTAAATGACGTATTTCAACTTTAGTTTAAGTGTTTCTGAGTGAATCCTGTGGCAAATGTCCTGTCGTAGGAACTTTTGTGTAGACTTTATAATACTGAACCTAAAGTGCGTTCACCATGCAGTATCATCTCAAAAAATGTCTTTATTTACTAACCTTATATTTATGTTTTCTGTCATTTTATTTATTTTTTGCTTTTTCTAATATTATACACGATCAAAATTATCATCCTCGACGTGTACACTTAATAATAATATTATCAGGGGAGTCGCCATGGATTTTATGTTCGGGAGACAAAGCCAAGAATTCAACATGCACATGTCCACTAAATTTTGGCACTCATTTTGGCGCCGCAGGCACTCATTTTGACGCCGCAAGCATTTCTTTTAGCGCCGCAGGCATTCCTTCTAGCGCCGAAGGCACTTATTTTAGCGCCGCAGGCACTCATTTTAGCGCCGAAGGCACTCATTTTAGCGCCGAAGGCGCCAAAGCATTGGCATGTTCCCCTCAGAGATTTTATCGGGGGGGGGGGACATGTCCCCCTCCCGTCCTATCCGGTGGCGACGTGCCTGAATATTATTATTAATAATAGTATATGCTATATGTCTAAACATTCCAGCACATTCGTCTGCCCAACCGAAATAGTGCAATTCACGGAAAAGTTCTCCGAATTCGCTGCGCAAAGCTGCAACATTGTGTGCTGCTCCACTGACTCGGTGTACACTCACCTGGCCTGGTTGAAGGCGCCAAAAGCTGAACGGGGCCTGGGAGCCGGCAGCAATGCCGAGTCCATCGTCCTGCTGAGCGACAGGTCGCACGAGATCTCAAGGGCGTACGGTGTTCTTGCGGCTAGCGGCGCTGCCTACAGGTATGCATGTGGCTGCGCCACTTGTTACAATCGACTGTGCAGACAAATTTAAACCAACTGAAAAATGAGCAAAATGAAATAAATGAAAGTGTCGGTTGAATCTCATTAAAATTCTTGCATGCACAGAGCAAGGACCATTAGAAATATTTAACAATTTTATTAGAGCAGGGGCTGTGTGCACCCTGGCGAACTTCAAGCGAAATTGTCACACAACCGGCGAGAGGCATTCCGCCCATTCCGCCGACTCCCCTGAGCAGGCACACAAGCGTGCGGATTCGTACGCAGTCATACGCACAGGCACACACTCACACAGGATTGCACAGCGGCCCTAACTTTATTTATCGTTAGGCATGTACACTTCACTGCGCCTTGGGAGGTTGGTCCTTAATGGCGTTAATTGCACGAGCAGAGCCAAACCAAGATTCCAGTTTAGCCCAAAAATTAATGTGACTGCACTTGGAATCGAGCCTAGGTCGCTGGCACATCAGAGCACCGCGCTGGACAACTGGGCTACCCTCCCCCTAGCTATACTTACCCTGCTCGTTGGAGTTCTCAACCTGTTAGATAACCGTCACTACTTGATGGAGTTCCAACATGCAAGATAAAGTTTGTCTACTCAAAAAAGTCATCTCATTGAGTAGAAAGCATTGCTTATTTTCCACTCTATATTCCTTACATTTCCTTTTATATTTCGTACACGATATTTCTTTCGTACTCGCTTCTGCACAGAGGCACCTTTCTGATTGACCGAAACAAGACAATCTGCCAGGTGACCATCAACGACATGCCAGTCGGTCGATCTGTTGACGACGCACTACGCATGCTGACTGAGCTTCGAAACGGGCTGGCAGCTCAAGGCGGCGGTCCTGTCGAATCGCCGACGGCTTCTCATGCAGTTACAGGCGTCTCTGCAGGCAGTCAACTGCAGCAGCCGCAGAAGCAGCAGTCGAACTCTTCGAATACCAATTTTAATCTGACTGGCAGTGATCAGCAGAAGGAGCAATTCAGAAGCTCGCGTTTGCAGGATCCGGTGCACTATCTGCAGCGCAAGCAGCAGCAACAGTCAAAGCAGCGTTCTTTGCCGGTCGACAAAATTCTACGCCAAACAGGCAAGCTGTCAAGTACGACATATCTTTATGAGTTGCTTTTTCAGTTTCAAGATTAGATATTGACGATCGGGTAGATATCTCGCAGTATAATTAAAATAATTATAATAATTATTAATAATACTCTATTATACTTGCTAAATGGGCAGATGTGCAACCGACAGCTCAGCCGCAGCTATTGCGTGCACATCTGAAGGCTGCGTACGGCTGTTCAGTCCAAGGACTGGGGGTCGTCACACACACACTTTCAATTGCCCCAGCTAATGCTGGCACCCATTTTACAGCTGGGTGAACTGAAGCAATGCAGAGTTAAGCGTCTTTCTCAAGGACACAAATTGTTCCGAATGAGGCCGAGAATCGAACCCCCGACCTTTCAGTCGTGAGTCCACTAAGCACTAAGCTACAACCCCGATTGAAATTGAAATGGGCGAGATATATACACTTAATAATAGCAATTGCAAATGGGATGTGGGCACCATACATACATAACAATGCATATACACTCGTTAAATTGAGTTCAGTAGTTTAACAACCGGTGCTTTCGCCAAATTCACATGAGATTCTCTGGCTTCTTAGAATTCAATGAGTGGCCTATCTCAAAAGTATATAAAATCCTATTAATTTTGGCATGAAAAGGTAGCTCTTGTCCTTGAATGGTGCCGCATGCATACATGTAGTAAAATGCGATTTACAGTACAACATGTACTGGAACGGGTGCGCTAGCACGCTAAACGCTAATGCTCGAGGAACGTGAATTCTTCCCCGCTTAAAATATTCTGCAAAAACTTCACGCCATAGTTTTTGTATATTGGAAATTTATCAATGGCTCACTTATTACATGTAAGGAACATGCGCAACTGATAAGCGAAGTGGTATGAGACACAAAATCGTCAGGCTTGCCCTCTGACACGTATAGTTACTGCAGTTTGCCACATTTGCCATTGCTTTGTATGATAACCTCAAGTATTGATCTGACCGGGAAACTCGACTTAAAGGCAAAAGAGCCTAGAATTGGACATCCGAACTTGAACCGAATTATGCTCCAGTCAGACGGTATCCATTTATTGAATTATGAATTATAAATTGAATTGAATCCACATTTATTGACGCTTCATTGAATTATGCTGGCTCTCAGTCTTTGACAAAACTCAGAGCTTGATGATGGTCTGTCTGTTGTAGCTACTATTTTAAGTAGTAGCTAATGAATCTGAATTTTTTTATCGCCGCAAAGTACAAAGAGAGCTTTTTGTAGACATCTGTCCCAGGGGCATCGCCATGGATTTTATGGTGGAGCGAAAAAGCCAAGAATTCAACATGTACACGTACATGACTAAATTCCTACGTGTCCATTATTATGAGAATTGGTGTTGTCAGCGCTCATTTTGGCGCCACAGGCACTCATTTTGGCGTCCTGAAGAAAATTTTTTTGATTTCCACAACGGGTCCCAAGGTGGGGTGGGGGACAAAGCATTGGTATGTCCTCCCATAGCTTTTACTGGGGGAACATGTCCCCCGGTGGCGACGCCACTGATTTGCCCGATTTTAATGTTAAAATGCAAAAAGGATGCAAACCCTCAGTCTATAGAGTATGTGATGCCGGAAACCTAGCATTCTGGATGGGTTCCCAGAATCCCAGACACAAACGCCTAGTTGAAGTTTTTACAGATCAAGCGTGTTTGAGACTTTCTCAAGCGCACAATTTTATTTTTTAGAACAATTACAAACGCTTGGCAGAATTGCACACCTCGCCGTTCTTCTGCTTGTCTGGAAAGCTATAAGAGAGTACTGCGGTATTTGGTTTTTGAGCCATAACCGACGTCGGCATATTGATTGACGTTTTTATGTTTCGTGAAATGAATTATCTAACATATCATTATCTAGCCAGGATTTAAGGCTCATTTTCATCACCATCAGTTTAGCCTTCAATTTGCACGACGGATGTACAAAGAGAACGAAAAGTTAAGGCATTATAACTTGTCGATCACGCAAAACTGACGGTTTTGCGACAGCTGTTTGAAGCACCAGCCATTTCGGATTTATTCCCCCTCTTCCTGAGTTTCTCAGCATTAAGATTTCTGTGTTTTTCGCTTAATTTGCGTCGCTTTCAAAGGCAATTAGCTCTCTCACTGGGCTCTGGGTGTGAGCTTCCAATAGAATGCTTATAGTTTTTTTAATTAGAATGCAAAAATTCTTCCCATAATTCTTCAAATTTTAGCGGGTCGCGCGCGACCGCCTCAGCAGTCTGCCGTGCAGTCCGCCCAGCAAGAGAATCGAGTCGCGAACCACCTGCAACTGCGCGACAGCGAAGTCCGACTGGCCCGTCTGCTGGCCGAAGCTGGCCAGGCACGCGTTGACACACAGCGACTCCGGGCGGTGGTCAGAGAGCGATGGGAAGAGTCCGACAGGCTGGCAGCGGATGACAACCGGGCGGTCGGCATTGGCCGGAATAGAATTAGCTAGTGGCTGGTATTTTTAAGATTGTTTTTTGCGTTTCTGCTGACAAAAAACTGTAAAATTAGCGTCGAACGCCCGTTGAAGTGTACGGACGTGTTGTGAACATTGGGCGTGCGTTAACCTGCTTTGCTTTAGCTGGGATTTCTTCAATCAAAAAATTCATTCCAACCCCTAATGCTATTGTGAGCTCAGCTTGAAGACTTCTGAGCATGTATTAACCCGGCCAATTTTTATAATTCCTGTGCTGCGCTCAGACCTTGTAGCAACAAAATTTGCGTTTCAATTTAGTTTTTGTCCGACCGAGGCTGTGTTTGTGGTTTGAGTGGAATTTTCAAATAAAAATAAATATTTTCATCGAAAGTTTTCCGCCATTGCTACAATATTCTGCACCCTGAGCTTCCATATAAGTAGACTGCCGAACAAAAAAACCTGCCGGCTTGATTCACAGTTTTACTCTTCTAAAATTTCCCATAAAGTAATTTGAAATGAATGAATGCACTGAACTGGAGCCAGGGTCCATGAGAATTACCCCCCCCCCCAAGTCCCCAGGTCGCGTCAAAATCTACTAGATACTCGTAACAAGGTTACGAATGTACTAAACATGCAGTATTTACGTCTTTTACATCTGGTCAAATCGTTCTGGGATCACGTAGGTTATTGAGCAGTCTAACATGTGCAAAAAGGGTTATTTTGTAATTAAAAGAAGAATTTAAAAAGTTTCCTTGCCTGAGAATATGCTTAACTACTTTAACTATTTACTTTATTGCCAATGACAGATCCAATGATTTATAAAAGATTGAAAAGAACAATGCGAAACTTGAAAACGTTTAAAAATAATCTATTTATCTAATTTTGCTACTGAATTTGATAAAGATGCCAAGTGGCAAATACCACATCAGATAAACTGACAATTGTCGTATCTACTATACTTTTCTCATACTCTGGCTCAACTGAGCTAAAATATACACATACAGGTTAATGGCAGCCAATAAATTTAACGCCAATAGAAAAGACATTGGTTACTAAAAATTAGATACGGTTCTAAATCAAAATTCCAATATTAATGCGCAATAATCGAGATTATTTTAACTAAAAATCAGCTGACAACAATTTGGATTGGCGGTTACATTGCTTGCTAGTACATGTACAAGCTATCGTTCGTCGCATAACATACAAATTTTAGCTATTAAAAGTATTTTCACATTCAGCTTCAGTGCAAAATAGCTCATACCATCCACCCAGTTTTTACAAAGCAGGGAGGGGGAAGTAGAGCTAGAAAGGAAAGCAGAAAATTCCTTATCATTAAAAAGTTACTGCAACGCGACTTCCAACACGCGACAACTCGTGACTTAAAACGCTTACAAAAACAGAATGAGCAACAATTTCATTCCACAACGCCTACTCAAAACTTGAGAACCTGTCATGCGGTTTCGGTTTCAAAAACGTATAAATACAAGTCTTTTCAGCTCCATTTATTCACAAACCACATCCAAGACAACAATGAAACTCTTGATTCTACTAGGACTCGCCTCTTTGGCATTCGCCTTTGCCCAGGCCGCTCCTCTGCAGGAGGTAGCGAAGGGTGAACTGCAGGATGACGCCTTCATCCTGGATCTGATCGGCATCGACGTGGAGGAAGTCAAGGCTATCCTGAGGGAGCTCGCTCAGAACGGTATGGACGCCGCTATCGAGCTGGCCAAGAGGATGCTGGAACACGCTCAAGGAGCCCTGAAGGACATCCTCATCAAGGTCCTCGAAATTCTGGAGCGTCAGAAGTCCGCCTACATCCTGGACATCATCGGTATCGACATGGAGCAGATCAAGGCCATCCTGAGGGAGCTGGCTGAGCACGGCAAGCAGGCCGCTATCGAGCTGGCCAAGAGGCTGCTGCAGGAGGCTTCTGGCATCGCCAAGGATCTGCTGGTAAAGGTTCTGGAGTGGCTGGAGAACCGCAACGACGACGCCTACATCCTGGACATCATCGGTATCGACATGGAGCAGATCAAGGCCATCCTGAGGGAGCTGGCTGAGCACGGCAAGCAGGCCGCTATCGAGCTGGCCAAGAGGCTGGTGCAGGAGGCTTCTGGCATTGCCAAGGATCTACTGGTGAAGGTTCTGGAGTGGCTGGAGAACCGCAACGACGACGCTTTCATCCTGGACCTGATCGGCATCGACGTGGAGGAGGTCAAGGCCATCCTGAGGGAGCTCGCTCAGAACGGAAAGCAGGCCGCTATCGAGCTGGCCAAAAAGATGTTGCAGCACGCTCAGGGAGCTCTGAAGGACATCCTCATCAAGGTGCTCGAGATCCTGGAGCGTCAGAGGTCCGCCTACATCCTGGACATCATCGGTATCGACATCGAGCAGGTCAAGGCCATCCTGAGGGAGCTGGCTGAGCACGGCAAGCAGGCCGCTATCGAGCTGGCCAAGAGGCTGCTGCAGGAGGCCCAGGGAGCTCTGAAGGACATCCTCATCCGTGTCCTCGAGTGGCTGGAGAACCGCAATGACGACGCATTCATTCTCGACCTGATCGGCATTGACGTCGAGGAGGTCAAGGCCATCCTGAGGGAGCTCGCTCAGAACGGTATGGACGCCGCTATCGAGCTGGCCAAGAGGATGTTGGAGCACGCTCAAGGAGCCCTGAAGGACATCCTCATCAAGGTCCTCGAAATTCTGGAGCGTCAGAGGTCCGCCTATATCCTGGACATCATCGGTATCGACATGGAGCAGATCAAGGCCATCCTGAGGGAGCTGGCTGAGCACGGCAAGCAGGCCGCTATCGAGTTGGCCAAGAGACTGCTGCAGGAGGCATCTGGCATCGCCAAGGATCTGCTGGTGAAGGTTCTGGAGTGGCTGGAGAACCGCAACGACGACGCCTACATCCTGGACATCATCGGTATCGACATGGAGCAGATCAAGGCCATCCTGAGGGAGCTGGCTGAGCACGGCAAGCAGGCCGCTATCGAGCTGGCCAAGAGACTGCTGCAGGAGGCTTCTGGCATCGCCAGGGATCTGCTGGTGAAGGTTCTGGAGTGGCTGGAGAACCGCAACGACGACGCTTTCATCCTGGACCTGATCGGCATCGACGTGGAGGAGGTCAAGGCCATCCTGAGGGAGCTCGCTCAGCACGGCAAGCAGGCCGCTATCGAGCTGGCCAAGAGGATGCTGGAGGAAGCCCAAGGAGCTCTTAAGGACATCCTCATCAAGGTGCTCGAGATCCTGGAGCGTCAGAGGTCCGCCTACATCCTGGACATCATCGGTATCGACATCGAGCAGGTCAAGGCCATCCTGAGGGAGCTGGCTGAGCACGGCAAGCAGGCCGCTATCGAGCTGGCCAAGAAGCTGCTGCAGGAGGTCGTCGAAGGTGCTCTGAAGGACATCCTCATTCGGGTACTCGAGTGGCTGCAGAACCGCAACCACGACGCCTACATCCTGGACATCATCGGTATTAACATCGAGGAGGTCAAGGCTATCCTGAGGGAGCTGGCTGAGCACGGCAAGCAGGCCGCTATTGAGCTGGCCAAGAAGATGATCCAGGAGGCTTCTGGCATTGTCAAAGATCTACTGGTGAAGGTTCTGGAGTGGCTCGAGAATCGCAACGAATCTATTCAGGCTTTTGATGAGCAGTCTATCATCGATCGCATTATGGAGACTCTAAGAGAGGAGGGTACTGAGGCTGCGAAGAAACTGGTTCAAGAGCTCATGGATGGAGCTCAGGGAATTATGAAGGATATGCTCATGAGACTTATGGAGAAGATCATTATTCTGGAGATCGAGGGAAAGCTCGGAGTTCACAAGAGCCCGTTCATTCTTGATCTGATCGGCATCAACATCGAAGAGGTCAAGGCCATCCTGAGGGAGCTCGCTCAGAACGGTATGGACGCCGCTATCGAGCTGGCCAAGAGGATGCTGGAGCACGCTCAAGGAGCCCTGAAGGACATCCTCATCAAGGTGCTCGAGATCCTGGAGCGTCAGAGGTCCGCCTATATCCTGGACATCATCGGTATCGACATCGAGCAGGTCAAGGCTATCCTGAGGGAGCTGGCTGAGCACGGCAAGCAGGCTGCTATCGAGCTGGCCAAAAGACTGCTGCAGGAGGCCCAGGGAGCTTTGAAGGACATCCTCATCCGTGTCCTCGAGTGGCTGGAAACCGCAACGACGACGCCTACATCCTGGACATCATCGGTATCAACATCGAGGAGGTCAAGGCCATCCTGAGGGAGCTGGCTGAGCACGGCAAGCAGGCTGCTATCGAGCTGGCCAAGAGGCTGCTGCAGGAGGCTTCTGGCATCGCCAAGGATCTACTGGTGAAGGTTCTGGAGTGGCTGGAGAACCGCAACGACGACGCCTACATCCTGGACATCATCGGTATCGACATGGAGCAGATCAAGGCCATCCTGAGGGAGCTGGCTGAGCACGGCAAGCAGGCTGCTATCGAGCTGGCCAAGAGACTGCTGCAGGAGGCTTCTGGTATCGCCAGGGATCTGCTGGTGAAGGTTCTGGAGTGGCTGGAGAACCGCAACGACGACGCCTACATCCTGGACATCATCGGTATCGACATGGAGCAGATCAAGGCCATCCTGAGGGAGCTGGCTGAGCACGGCAAGCAGGCCGCTATCGAGTTGGCCAAGAGGCTGGTGCAGGAGGCTTCTGGCATCGCCAGGGATCTGCTGGTGAAGGTTCTGGAGTGGCTGGAGAACAGGAACTAGGCCATAAAGATCGTAGCTAAAAACAACTGACTGCTCAAATATATCTTGTCATCAGGTTTTTCAGTCGCAAAAGTATACTTGCACTTGTAATGTTTTGTTTTTGTTTTTTGTAGGTGGATATCTTGAATGACGTTAAATAGCTTGGATTGGGAGTTTATAATTGTTAGAAGGTAGAACCCTACGTACACCTGTATTGTGCTAGCAATTGCAATTTCTTTAATCGGATTAGCTTGTTCGACTGTATTTTTGTTTTAATAGGATCGGCTGAACACCACTAACATTGGTACGGTTCGGAAAAGGGGCAGTACATTTACTCGTAACATTGTTTAGTTTACAGCATCTTTGACTTTTTTTCATTCTAGCTAGGACTCTTGTACACTACTGATCCGTTCGTACTAGTAGTAGCTTAGTGCTAGCTGGCACTGGATTCGTTTCCTTTTTATATATAGGTTTCTCGTTCATCTACTTACATGTAGTATACTTACTTTTAAATTTTGCGTTTGCATTTAGAGGCTTTCCAGTGCAAAATTTCATTTAAAATGAAGATCTATATATCGCAGTTTGTGGTGCGTTGAGTCTTAAGTGGTGGATCTCATCATACATGTATTGTATAAGTGTCGACTGGTGGGGGTTTTATCTGGGTTGTGGAAGCCAAAGCTATCCATGAATAATATTTGGTGCAACCTAAACCGAACATGGACTACGATAATAATTAGAATAGGCTACTGAAAGAAGGCGGCAAGCGGCTTCGATGTTTCCAAGTTAAGTAAGATAACAGATTCATGATGTACATGTTTTTTTTATGTACATGCATATTTTAGTGACATTTGTGGAAGTAAATGTAAACACAAGCTTGCGTATCAATAAGCCAAAACTTTTATTATGATATATAGTGAGCTGAATATGATTCAGTCTATTACAAACACAGTGTGTCCCATTCCCGCAGCAATCCGACTTTCGGCGACGTCGGCCGACGTTCCGCGACGTCTATCGATGTTGATTAAAAAATATATGTACTTTTGCATTACAACGACATTCAGCCGACACATGTTGTCGTTATCCGTCGATGTAATACAATTAAGCACATATTTGTCATCGACGTCGATAGACGTCGGGAACGTCGGCCAAATGTCGCCATCGTCATATGCCCTGGAATACAATAAAGTCACAAAATTTCAATTGGCATGGTACAATTCCGTGTGTTACAAGCAGATATGTATACTCAGATCTCACTATAAGTCTGGAAAAGAACGGCGAGTAGGGATTTTTCTAAATCGGACCAGTGTATTGAATATTGCATGAAATACTTAACATAAAATCTCAGATCACTCATACTGAAAACGTTGCCAAAGTTTGAAAGTTGCAATTTTCTGCCATTATTCAACACACGTAACAAACAATAGACTTAACCAGAAAACAAGAATTAAAGCCTTGAAAAAACAGTGCTTTTGATACAAAATAAAGCTTTTGAAAGCTGTTAGTATGAAATTTTAGCAATATTCTGTCTAAAAAGTGATACTTTAATTAGATTGGTTGGTTTGATAGAAACTATTGTTGATTTGTTTTAACTATTAAGTTCATTTAAACTGTGCACAAGTTGCAAGTTGGACCCGCGGCTCCGCGAAGAGTTATGAGGTGGGGGTGGAGAAGATTTTCTCTTGGAATTTGGTCGGTTTTGAAAATTTACTGACTCCAGTGAGGTGGGGCGGATTCCTCGTTTGAATTGCCGCCGAATGTTGAGTTCGCACGATTAAAACCGGAAAATCGCGCAGACGAATCTCAACAGGAAAATTTTTTCTCCTTTTTACTCCGACAGCCGGGGTCCTCAAGTTCCGGGGGGAGGGTAGTCGTAATCGTAGCGGAGCAGTCGTGTAGCGGCGAGGTCGTTCAAATCGATGAAACACTGTAATCGGAGATTCCTGACTCCGTAAAATAATGCGTCGAATAGCTGAGTTTGTTACTTTCAGTAGGGTAGTTGCTGCCACCACCGTAATTTACGTATTACGGAACGGATAAGTCTCAGAGCTATCTTTGAGATGAGAACTTGGTTGTTTTACGCCCCACGGGCAAATGACTCAAATAAATACTATGGCTTATAGTTTAATGAATAAATGGGGCTTATCGTTTATTAAATGTTCCTTAAGATGGAATTGAGCAGGCTTACTAATTATTATTAAAATATTAATGACTACGAGCGAGTGTAATTCGTCGGCGGCGCCGGGTAATTATAAACTGGTTAAACGAGAGAAATGTGCAGAGGAAGATGTTTAAAACAGAGCCAGAGTCGAGCAGAGGGGAAAAACTCACACTTACATTATCGCACCAAAAGGTAGGGTTTATATAACAGGTAAAAGTAGCTCTCCCGCTGGAGCAGTGACGGGACTAAGCAATGGATGCGCACTGTACAAGCGCTGGATAGAGCAAAAAATAAACCGTGGGGAGCGCATTCCAACAAATGAACCAGCACCTGGGAACGAACGCGCACCGCGTGGAAAATACAATGGAAAACGCAATGGACGCAAATCCAGACTCTGGAGGGCAAACAAGGGAGCACCACACGGGCAGTTCCGACAGGCAAAATTTGTCACCGTTTCGAACTTCAAATCAATAGTGGCATCCGCCTGCCACAGATTTACACGAAACGAGGCTTAGAAATTGGCTAATACTGATACAGAACAGTGATGAACCGGAACCCTTATGTATTGTATTAGTTATATTTCAAAAAATAAACTCCCCCTTTCACTCACGTTTGTAGTAATAGACTCACTTTTAAAGCGAACTGGCGAAGCAGTTGAGTTGACCAATGTTTTTTGAATAGGTCTAACTAAATAAATAAAATCGCGCAGAAAATTATCATTAGAAGTGTTGCCATTCGGAAGGTTGCGATTTTTATGTTTACAGCATTTAGGTAGGCCTAAACAAATTGCCCAAGCAAATTGCTATATTGCTTGACAGGAAATTTAATTTAAATTTTGAATAATATACTTTATTTATTAAGCTCCTAGACCTAGACCTAGGCCCTAGTCTAAGTCTTCATAGGCTTAGGCATAAATCTTAGGCACAAGTTTTATAGGCGTATGTAACTGAGATGCAAGCTTAGAAAGTCTAGAACTAGAGTTTTGTTCCTATTAATGGATGTTATGTGTTGCATCTCAGTTGCAATACTGGATGTTGTGGTTCTCAATCATTGAATTCATACTTAATTAGGCCCCTATTTATCTAACAAAATTGAACTTTTTATATACTTATATTAATAACCTACTAGGGTCTATATATAAATAATAAGCCCATTTATTTTTGATAATTTTTTATTTACTAAATTGCAATCAAATTCAATTCTATACAGCTACAGGGCTAGGCCAAGTAAGGAATTGCACCTCCTTTCTGAAGCTTAGTTTTTAAAAATGTCTAACTTGTTTTTTAGGAAAACTAATATAGGCCTAATTGAAATGGGCCTTATTTAGCATTGCTCGTTTTCTTAGAAAGTAGGCCTATTGTATTTGAAAAGAAAGAAGAAACCAACTTGTCTGCTACTTGCTTCAAGCTTGAAATTATTCTAATATCTCAAAATTGAAGCCTTGTTCAATACTTACTGACTTAGTTATTTAGGTAGAAGCACTAGGGGCCTAAAAAGCCCCAAAATTGGGAGAGTTCAAACCATTTTCAGAAAAATGAGAAATCCAGATCTAGTATCCAAGAAATTGCCTTTAGAAAGCAAGAATCCTACCATAGGGTAAAGAAGTCTAGACTCAGTCTGAAAAACCCACCTTAGGGCGGAATACATAGCAAGTAAGCTATGACCCTCTGATCTTAGGAATGCCTAGGACTGAGAGAATAATATCTTTAGAAGAGTATAAGAATAGCATAGACAGTGCCTAAAAGAAATAACCCCTGTAATAGCTGGTGGCATTGTAAGATTATTTATAAGGACAGAAGTAATCCCTACATAATAAACAAAAAATCAACTAGTAGGCCTATTAGTATCAACCAATAGACTAAATATTTGTATATAATAGAAGCTAGACAATATTGAATTTTTGAAAAGATTTTAATTAATGATGGACTAAATATAGATTTTTGCAAGTTTCTAAAACTTAATCCAAATGTACAAAAAAATTAGAATCAGAATCCAAATATCCGAATGTGCTTCCAAATGTAGACAAAAAGTGAAAGGTAAATGGTGAGAGTAACTATGCCATCTTTCAGTGACAAAAATGCCTCATCACCTAATTAGTAATTGTATTAGTGCTACATTTTAATTTACTGATAAGATTCAATCTATCTTGGGCTTATATTAAATTTATTTAGTATCTAAATTGAATTGAACTTAGAATTGAACTTAATTCTTATATATCTAATCTAACTAATTCCAATCACTAATGCTAACTGATATTATGTTTTTGCAATTTGATGACTTTACTATGTATAATGCATGTAAAGTCCATTGCATTTACATTTTGAAAAAAAAATAGTAATGGTTACACTTAAACAATGGTTAATTAAAACTGTTTTTTCAACTTTAGGCTAAATGCTTCAAAGGTCCCAAGTTAAATAACTTTACTTAATAACAATTTTTTAAAATATAGGCCTCTACATTACTGCAAAAATAGATAAATTGTAAAGAAACAAGCAATATGACATTAAATTTTGCATTCTCATTTTTAAAATTTACTTTCTTGTTTTAAAAGTTCTATTTCTTTTATGTTTGCATAATTTTGTTTAGTTGTTTTGATTTTTTTCATATTTGGAAGCATATTTGGAAATTTAAAAATAAAATTTCCAAATCCAAAACATTTGGATTTCTAAGAAGTGAGACTTTTTCAGATTTGGATTCCAAATCAAAATATTTGTATCCATCACTAGTTTTATTATTATTTGACAATCCAATATAAGATTCAATTGAGACCTTGAAAATTGAAATACTTAATTTAAAGAGAAGAAAGCCAAAACAAAAAATAACAGTTCTATTTTTTAATTATTTGATATATTTAAAAAATGAAATTTGTATACTTCCATTAAAAACATAGCCTCTAATTTGTAAAAAAATATGATTTTGATAGCATAATTATTTATCTAAACTCTTGGCTGAATCCCTAACATAAGTAACACTAAAAATTAAAATGAGTTCAATTTTGGCACTAATTTGAATTTTAGATTCAATATACTTGTATTAATATCTAAGTAATCTATATTGTATTCATAATTTTGGTATTCAACCTAAAGCTCTTTATTTTAGCTTATTTTTTATATCTCAGATTGTTGGCACTTTTTAAAATCAAGATTTGATTGAGATTTGATTAGAAAAAAGTAAATCTTAAATATCAATCATGAGATCAAGATCTTATCTTGTCCAACTTCTAATAGGTATAGGCCTATGGCTTTTTCTTTAGAGAAAAAACTAATTCTTTTTTCAGTTTTATAAATTGCCTTTTTGAGTAAAATAGTATATAGATGTCACAACAAAATTTTTTGCTATGAATCTTTTTTACTAAAAGTAGCAAAAAAACAGTAAAATAAAGCCTTCACAAAGATAGCAGGCATTCCCTCTAAATGGAAAACATCCCTAAGACAATAAGCATCCTGCAGATAGCAAGTATCTCCCTAATAGTAAGCTTTCCCAGATAGAAAGCAACCTAGATAGCAAGCATCCATAAATACATTTTATTTATATAAAATTAATATGCACTTCAAAATTACATATACTTTTTGTCTACCACAATTTGTATACCAAACATGGTATGAATGTGTATGCCAACTTTGCAAAAAGTCATTTGTATGCAGGAACTTCATTTGCTCTTGTAAATAAGCAGTGTAAATTTGTATGTGCATTTTTTCTCATGCTTTGTGTATTTAGCTTTATGTTTTACATGCATTAAAAAACGCTTACTTCAGCTCAATGTACCAAATAAAACTCTAGCACAGATAATTATAATACCATAAACTGTCAATCAGCTGAAGTCTGTCAGCTAAGCCACCCTAAGCTGGTGAGGAACAGGCAGAAGCAATCATGTTTCGCCGTTCGTGTCGCCGATGGATGCTGGGCTTCTTTCTGGTTTGGATATTTGCCTCGGCTATGTACTTTTATTATTTAAACTCAGCCGATTCCAGTAACTCTTTTGCTGACAATAGTGACAATGGTGGCGGCGGCGGATTCGGTCCCGCCAGCATTCGACGAGCAAAAGCTGAATCGATTGACAAAAAAGATCGGGCAAAAAATATTGACATTGTTATCACTGGGCAACAGGCAGCTGACAGCCAGGCTAGTAGTGCTAGTCAGGAGCAACAGGTGAGATTGGTGTTGCTTGTATTTCAGAGTCTTGATCGGTTTAGATCACAGATACTAAAGACACTAAGGGCACATATACATATACTTAGTAAAACAGCTTTCTACTTTCAGTTCAGTAGCAAAGAAGAGTACATAAGCAATTTTATAGAAATAAAGGCAGCTGAAATGACTTTGATAAGTTTAGAAGTTCAAGCTTGCAGGCGTAAACAGCTTGCTAATTGGTTCAGCCATAATGTACATTGGCCAGTCCACTGAAATGTACATGGCAGCTTCAGACTGGAATTCAGAGAAAGGCAATAAAATTGGGGAGGGGTAGGGAGTAGTGTGGAAAGGCGCGGTTGGAGGGTTTAAGCTGGGGGGTTAAGAGACAATTAGTGAGCCTTGGTTTTAAAAATGCATTAAAATGTTTCTGTTCAACTTACTACATGTACTGAACTGAAAGTAGCTTACATGCAAATGTGCTGAGTGGCCTACTGTATCTAGTTTTTCTACTATCTGTGGTTTAGATGGACGATTTCAGTATTACTATTATTTGTTGTGTGGCTTCAGAAAATCATATAGCGACAGATTTTATTGGTCAATTTCAAGTGTTTTGCCAAAAAAACAAAAACCTAAAATACAGGCTACTACAGCCATTTATTAGACCGGTTGCTAAGTGATCCCAACCCGTTGCCAAGGTAATGTGGACCAACTTCGATTGGAAGGCCTACGTGGCCGGCGGTGCCTGGCACGCTGGCGAGGACAAATACGCCAAGAACAAATTCAACCAGCAGGTTAGCGACAGTGTTTCAGCTATTCGAGATGTGCCGGATACTAGGGAATCGCAGTGCCGTTCGATTCAATACGATTCGACAGATTTGCCCGATACTAGCGTTGTTATAACGTTTCATAACGAAGCCAGGTCTACCTTGGTGCGCACTGTGCTCAGCGTGTTCCGGATGTCGCCCTACCATCTGGTTCGCGAGATTATTCTTGTTGACGATTTTAGTACGGACGAGGACACTGGTAAACTGCTGACTCAAATAGCCAAGGTAAGCATGGCTTGATACCATACTGAATTCATCACCCAATTGTATCCATCACCATATTAGATCCATCATCATACTGGATTCATCACCATACTGAATTCATCACCCTATTGTATCCATCACTATATTAGATCCATCATCATACTGGATCCACCACTATATTGGATCCATCACCATGCTGGATCCATCACCCAATTGTATCCATCACCATATTAGATCCATCATCATACTGGATCCACCACTATTGGATCCATCACCATACTGAATTCATCACCCAATTGTATCCATCACCATATTAGATCCATCATCATACTGGATCCACCACTATTGGATCCATCACCATACTGAATTCATCACCCAATTGTATCCATCACTATATTAGATCCATCATCATACTGGATCGATTATCATACTGGATTCATCACCATACTGAATTCATCACCCTATTGTATCCATCACCATATTAGATCTATCATCATACTGGATCCACCACTATATTGGATCCATCACCATGCTGGATCCATCACCCAATTGTATCCATCACCATATTAGATCCATCATCATACTGGATCCATCACTATATTGAATTCATTACCATATTGGGTCCATCACCATATTGGGTTTATCACCATATTGTAGCGTGGATAAACGGCAAGAGTAACTATCCTAGTTTTAAGATACGTAAATTCTTCGTCATCTAATTAGTATTACCAATGTAACATGTGTTAGCTACATGTTATGCAATTTTGCTAGGCACACCGGAAGCCCATCTGACAACCCAGGAACTTCAATGTGAGAGTCGAGATCTTTTAATAAGTTTATAAATTTGCGAGATAATTAACCTGAGACAACTATATTCTGAACCCACTATTGGGCCAACTATCAGTTTTATATAAACCGATTTTGCAATAATATTCTTGCACCTTCACTAAACCCGGCAGGTTCGCCTAATCCGCAACAATCGTCGTGAAGGCCTAATGCGGTCGAGAATTCGCGGAGCCAACGCCGCCACTGGTCACGTGTTGACCTTTCTAGACAGCCACTGCGAGTGCAACAAAGACTGGCTTCAGCCGCTGCTGAGTCGTATCAAATCGGATAGGAAAGCCGTAGTCTCGCCAATCATTGACGTCATCGGAATGGACAATTTCGACTATATTGGCGCTTCGGCCAATTTAAAAGGCGGATTCGCCTGGAATCTCGTATTCAAATGGGACAATTTGAATTCGCGCGAACTCGCGGCCAGAACGCGCGATCCAACCGCACCGATTCGAACGCCAATGATTGCTGGCGGCCTGTTTAGCATCGAGAGACAATTGTTCAACGAATTAGGCCAATACGATACTAAAATGGACGTTTGGGGCGCCGAGAATCTGGAATTCTCTCTGAGAGTGTGGCAGTGCCACTGCGTGCTGGAGATTCTGCCCTGTAGCCGGGTTGGCCACGTGTTCCGGAGGCAGCATCCCTACTCGTTTCCAGGCGGATCCGGGGTAGTGTTCACTCGCAATACCCGCCGAGCTGCCGAGGTCTGGCTGGACGAATATAAACAGTTCTATTTCCAGGTGAGTTTTAAGATATTGATCACGTTTTGGAAACCTTTCCTCTTGCCCGCTGACAGTCAAATTGTCACTGGCTACCAATATTTAGCAAGTAAATCGTTACTGACAATGAAATGCAGCATCTTATTTTAATGTTCTACATTCGCCTTTGTTCTGTGTTTGAAAGTACTTTTTATCTTACGGATGCTTAGCAAGGTAGTGGAGATTGCTCATAGCATCACAACGACTATCAAAGCAAGTATCACAGCTAGTATCATACTATTCCCCGCTCGTCAGGCATCAGGCGGCGCTCGCTACATTCAACCAGGCGACGTGTCCGAACGCCTTGAGCTGCGTCGCCGTCTGAACTGCCGGTCATTCAAATGGTATTTGGAGAATGTCTATCCGGATTTAAAGCCGCCCAGCGCGCCTTTGACTAAAAGAGGCGAATTGCGGCAGGGTGAGAAGTGTTTGGATAGGCTGACAGCCTCTGTTGGCTCGGCGCCAGCTATGTATCCATGCCACGGCTCTGGCGGCAATCAGGAGTGGCTGTTCTCCGACTCTGGTCAGATCACATCGTCAGATTTGTGCTTACAAGCGATGTCGGCTACACCGGATGCTCGGGTGCTGTTCTCGCGCTGCGAGATTAACAACGCTATGCAGCAGTTCCAGTTTAATCCGCCCAATACGCTTATCAGATTAAAGGCGTCCCCAGCCCTGTGCTTGGACACTAAGCCCATTGATGGGGCCAGTTTGCAGAATCCGAGATTGCACAGCTGCATAGCTGAGGGCAAATTCCAACAATGGAGCATCAAATGGGCGCCTAATATGTAGCTGAAGTGTGAACTGCGTACTTAAATCAGTAGTATCTATCGAGAGATGATACCATGATAAAATGACTTAAAATGATTTAAATATCATACTTCTGTATTGCCTATCTTTCGCAAGTCAATACAGGAGTCTGCAGCCAAAATGTGTGTCTTGAATTATATTTTGCTCATTTAGAAATTTCCAGATTTCATAGCCGCTGGTCCGTGATGCTTGTCAGTATCCTCTTCCACTATTTATTGCCTTGGATGCATTGTGCTATTCTGTTTGCCAGCCGACACAGTTTAATTTAACAGATTGAAGAGAAAATTTTCTAACTGACTGGAAACGGCTTTACTGTATTAGTGCATTGATGCAAATAAACACGGATTCTTCAGATTCAATTGTTTCGACCAGGAACTAGCTCGTATTGGTGCATGCGTGCAAAATTTAAATTTCTTTTTCAAATGTTGAATATATTTTGCAGCCACACGAAGAGAGCCTGTGTACCTTTTGTATTTAAACATTCGCATCTGCGAGTGATTTGACCAAAGTGTAAACGGCCAATCACCCTTGGTTTTCACCCTTGGAATACTTGCCAGGCTGTTTTGTTATTTCCCTCAGTATAGTCTGCGCAATGGTGTTCCCCAGTATAGTCTGTGTACGCAATGGGATTCCCCCAGTATAGTCTGTGTACGCAATGGGATTCCCCAGTATAGTCTATGTGTACGCAATGGGATTCCCCCAGTATAGTCTGTGTGCGCATTGGGATTCCCCAGTATAGTCTATGTGTACGCAATGGGATTCCCCCAGTATAGTCCATGTGTAAGCAATGGGATTCCCCCAATATCGTCTACGTGTGCGCAATGGGATTCCCCCAGTATAGTCTATGTGTACGCAATGGGATTCCCCCAGTATAGTCCATGTGTAAGCAATGGGATTCCCCCAGTATAGTCTATGTGTACTGAATGGGATTCTCCCTCTCTAGTCTACGTGCGCAATGGAATTCCCAAAGTTCTCTTTGCCTTTATCTGCCTCCTTCGGCATCTCACCATAGTGCACTATTGTATTTGAATGCCTAATTTGCTGTATTTCCTTCGTTGCCTTATTCAAAAATATCCATTGTCTGGATATATTGATTGTAATTTTTTTATTTAGTTAATAAAGAACTAGCCTGCTCGTATACTTAATGATTTGATATTCAAAATTTGTTTTTAATTTCCTTTTTAGTTGAGTCCACCTTTGCTCTTGTGGTTTTTTTAAGTTACAAACAAATCGTTTCTTTTTATATATTATATTCGAGATGTAGGCTTCCATTGCCTTAATTGCTGTAGTAGATTCAAGAGCTAAGAGAGAGCAACATTTTTCTTTAAAACTATTTATACCATACCGCTGTGCTTGCTTGGTCAATGAAATGCCCAATTTCGTTTGCGGACAACAGGTTACCATTGTTTTAATTCTCGGTTTGTTTTAATTTAAAAGAAAATGAATCATACACCTTGGCCATTAAAATATATACGGTGATGCTGCCGATCAAACTATACCTTCAAATGCTTGGGAGTTCATTTATTTCTTTTGTCTTACTTGTACGCACTTATCTCAGATCCCCTATTGCTCACTGCTGCACTCATCTCAGATCCCCTATTGCTCACTGCTGCACTCATCTCAGATCCCCTATTGCTCACTGCTGCACTCATCTCAGATCCCCTATTGCTCACTGCTGCACTCATCTCAGATCCCCTATTGCTCACTGCTGCACTCATCTCAGATCCCCTATTGCTCACTGCTGCACTCATCTCAGATCCCCTATTGCTCACTGCTGCACTCATCTCAGATCCCCTATTGCTCACTGCTGCACTCATCTCAGATCCCCTATTGCTCACTGCTGCACTCATCTCAGATCCCCTATTGCTCACTGCTGCACTCATCTCAGATCCCCTATTGCTCACTGCTGCACTCATCTCAGATCCCTATTGCTCACTGCTGCACTCATCTCAGATCCCCTATTGCTCACTGCTGCACTCATTTTAGATCCCCTATTCCTCACTGCTGCACTCATCTCAGAGCCCTATTCCTCACTGCTGCACTCATTTTAGATCCCCTATTGCACACCATCTCAGACGCATTGATGCTCAGATGCTCAGATCCCCTATTGAAGGCTTCAGTTTCTTAGTTTCCTCTCGATTGCCATGAGCTATAATTGTTGCTTATTATTTTTCCAGACGCTATGAACGACGACAACCACGACAGCGGTTCGAGCCGGCACCATTCAGGAAGCGGCATAGCGCTCCGCCTCAGTGCCAGCACGCATCGCGAGGTTGCCAGCCTGCACAATAGCCGAACTTCGTCTGGCCGCAGCGGCGGAGGCGGCGGCTCGAACTCCAGACCCTACCAGCATCAAAATTATTATCATCAGAATCAGCGCGACTCGTCAGACTCGTCTGACGATTCGGACCGGGATCGGGATCGCAAGCGACCGCGTCTCGCTCCCGCTCCAAGAGTCCGTCAGCGCAAAGCCTGCCACCAATGGGCGACGGGCGTCGGTCAAAGGAGGTCTGCTGGACTCACCAAGCCCTCTTAAGTGGCAAGAAGACCGCCATGGTGTTGCACTTTTGCGACGCCTGCGATCGACCGATCCAATCGTTTGGCCGCCTGTTGCCATGCAAGCACGCCGCCTGTCGCACCTGCGCCCAGTCTAGCAAGCTCTGTCCCCGGTGCCAGGACCCGATTGAAGACACCGAAATCGTGCCGGCATCCCAGCTGCACATCTGCATGCACGACTCTGCCGCGCCGCACGGTCGGTCAGGCTGCAAACGGACTTACCTGTCCCAGAGAGATCTGCTTGCTCACATTGAGCACAGGCACGGCGGCGGTACCAAACTGATCGCCGAATCCGCCACCGCCGCGTCTCTGCCGCCGCCGCCGCCTCTTCAGCAGCAGCAGCAGCAGCAGATGAATCCGCCAATGTCAACTCAGCCGCAGCAATCATTGGCCCAGTACCTGCCAATGCCGGTTGTTGCTAGCACAGCTCCTGGTAGCTTGGCTAATCCCTTGCATCATCATCATCCTTATCAGCAGGCCGTCTCCGCGTACGGTGGCGGCAGCAGCCGCACCTGCCGCCGATGTCCCAGATGCCTCCGCCGCCGCCCCAGATGATGACTTCGCCTAATCAGCAGCATCAACAGCATCCGCAGCAGATGACATTTAGGCCGCCAATGCGACCCGGTGGTGGCATGCTGCCGCCTCCTCCGGCGTCTATGATGGCGCCGCCAGGACCGCCCGTCCTGCTGCAGCCGCCTCCGCAGTCTACGTTTCAGCAGCAGCAGATGCATCCGCCAATGGGGATGCCGCCTCGGCCGCAGCTTCATCATCAGCATCCGCCGCAGCCGTGGGCCAATCAGCAGGCTCCTCCGAATCGGTTTCATGGAGTGTAGAGAATTGTTGTTTAAATCTAACAATGTCATTTTAATTCATCAAGTGCTTTGAGAGGCGTTTTCCTTATAGCTGATCTGTTTCCCTTTGCCTATCTATATACTGTATATTTTTTGTTGTTGATTTTGCGAGCCCCACCCCCGTTCTGTTGGGTCTTAAGCGTATTAATCTAATCTACGTTTTCATTGGGATTTACTATTAGTAGTTTAATAACATATAGCTAGTAGAAATCAGTTAGGCTTATGAAGTTTCTTTTATCCAATTTCCGCTATGTTTTGTTATGTATCCAAACGCTGTTTAAAAAATTAAATTCTTACGTAATATAATTGTATGCATTCGTTGTAACCCGGTTTCTAAAGTTTCAGATAAGCGTGCAGAGAACAAAATTCTTATCTTTAATACACGTATTTTTTCATTATTTGGCCCTAGTTGAGTTGTGAATAATATTTTGTCATTGTTGTTAGCATTTGTGCTAAAATATTATTGCTAATATAAATTCTGGGTAGCAATGCAATTGCGTTGATTGCTTCTGATAAATATTTGTTTGACTCTTCATTGTTTGTCAGTTTGGTTATTTAGCAGGGCTTATTAGTAATTTTCCTGGCAACTAGCATTTGAAAACCCATCACCCTCTTTTTCTTCAGCCTAACCCCGAAAAATCTGGATTTTTTAAAGAAAAACGTCCTATAATTTTCTTAGAAATAGCGTCCTTGATTTAAAAAAGATTAGAAATAAATTAACGTCAATTCATTTCTTAGAAACTACGTCGATTAGTTTCCTAAAAAATTGTCTTATTGCTTTCTTAGGAATTATCCTTGTAATCGATTTCTTTAGAAAATCTATCAGTTTCTTAGAAATTAACTTATTTGTTTTCTTAGAAATGATCTCGATTGGTTTTTTTAGAAATGACCTCAATCGGTTTCCTAGAAAAAACCTCTATGGGCTACTTAGACACTGCCTAATTTGTTTTTTGTTGAAAAT
>NIVC01003075.1:50000-121232 GCA_002269645.1 Macrostomum lignano | reverse complement strand
TCTATAGACCTACTCACACCCCCTCTCGGCATTTACTCGAAAATATAACTGCACAACATTCGTTTTCGCCGTTTGCCAAAATCTTCATCCGCTTAGTGGGGGCTGCTACAAGTGTGGTGGTCGATTCTTCAACAACCAGTGACTTCTTGACAGTTGACATTGACGCTGATCGCGCACGGGTCGGTAGTCGCAACAGCCCTTGAAGGAGCGTCGCTCAGGGCGCAGCGGTCGGTAGTTGTATACAGCCCTTGCAGGAGCTTCGCTCAATGTAGAACTTGGTGCCGGCATAGTTCCAGCTAGAGCGACTGTCAGCTGATCACTCATCCCTGCCATGATCGAGTCCTCTTCTTGCCTCTCCGGATGTATCGTTCTACGACGCGCTATTCTGTGAATAGAGGTGGTGTTTAATAAATTCCTTGTCCATGTGTCAATAAACTTACTAAGAATAAAGAATTGCTCACCTTGTGACCTGTCACCTTCGCAATTTTTTCGACAGAAAAGCCAGCTTCATGCAGCTCCGTAACAACTGTAGGTCGCACACAATGCGGAGTGTACAGCTTGGACAGGTTAGCATTCGAAGAGATCTTCTTGAGCAACGGCCCCAGTGTTGATTCCAAACTGGTACTTTGGTGTACCAGATGCCATCCGCATTCACTCTGGTTTCGGACGCAGAAAGAAGTCCTCCTGATTCCAACCCGGCACGGCAGTAATTTTCGACAAATAAAGCTGGAAGGCCTGAACTGGACAGTGCCTTGACTCCGGCTTGGCCACCATCAAGGCCTGTTTATTGTCGTCGCAGAGTCGCATGTCACTCGAGCCTTTTACATTCTTTGAGGTGCTGCCTTGCAACTCGATCGCCATAGCTCCGTTTGATAGGGCCTTCTCTCGGAATGAACGAACAGTGAGACCTCGTAGCCATTCTCTGCCGCGATTGCCGAAATATAAATAACACATTGAAATATACCTCTTCTTGCAAACGTGTTGGAGTGCTTCTGTCGAAGTAAGAAGCAAGCTTGACAAGGTTGTCCGACTCAATGGCTTCGTAATGCTGCACTCGACCACCGGACTTCAAATACGCATTGCAAACATTCTTCACCATCAAATTCGCGCCAAGAAAGCCTCGTGAGCGATGATATTGAGGCCACGTAATTTCATAAAGTACCTGAACAGTGCGGCTCGAATTCCTACGATTGTATTCGGCGAATAGAAGCTGCCGTCTGACTTACGCAGAGTCGCATAGAAGTAGCGGACCATTTGGCAATTTCTTCCACGAAGCAGTCGCGTAATCCACTTTTAAATTATTCTCCGCCAACCAGGCCGTCAAGCGGTTGATCACAGCTTTCTCCTTAGAGACAGTCGAATGACATTCGTTGTCGCGTTCCAGTTGAGCGGCCAGACTTTCCAATTCGTCAAGGTTACACAAGGTTTCCGGATCCGAGCTGAAAAGTTTCTCTAATTCCTCGCTGAACGTGCAATCCGCTATCAGTGCAGTCAAATCGTCGCCCGTCCTCTCAAAGTTGCTGGACACACTTTCATAAACATTTCGTCGCCACTTAATCCAGACACCGTAGCGTAGCGAAAATCAATTAATGGAGGATTCAGAGCCGAGTCGATTACAGACGCCATAGTCAATAAGCTTTATACACTTTTCTATAAACTCTCCACTCAATTTTCATCTCTTCTTAACGTTTCTCGAAAACCGTGCAGGAATGACTTTGTCTATGGTCAAAAGACATTGTCGGCTGATTTTCCATGCAAGAATGGCATTCTTGCACTCTTTTGCGTGCAGGAATGGATGTCTATGGTAAAATCTCACTGAAAAAGCATTAGGCGCAGAAATGCATTCCTGCACGGTTTTGTGCATTACTGCACGATGAATCATCGACAATGGAATTCCTTCACGTTCACTCGTGCGTGAAGGACATCGTGCACTCGTGTGACCGTGCAGGAATATATCAATGATTTCCTGCACGAAAATGAGTGCGTCAATGGCAAAAGCACGAGTGCGCGAAACAAAGCGTGCCAACTGGTCATTAGGCTGGGCAACTCAAGCCGCATTGAAGAGCCCCAAAGTCGCGCCATTGAAGTGCTTTTGCCATTGACGCACTCGTTTTCGTGCAGGAATATTACAATGTCCGTTGAAATAAGATAAAAAACCTCGATAAACAACACCAACAACACGATGGTGTTCCTAATTCTCGACTGTTGCTTGAAATTGACGCTTTCACTCGTAAAGTTGCTTTCGTCTGGCAACTAAATTAAACTTCACCACCAACCGACTGTTCACCAGCAGAATTCGGATCAGAAAAAGTAGCATTAGGAAGTTTAAAAAAGGATAGTGTGGTAATGACTGGTCATGTGTTGTTGACAATTTGTCCGTCTACATAATTACCCAGGAATAGTCGAAAAGTCATCCTCGTTACTTCCGCTATATCAAATTACCTTGAAGTTTCGTGCTTATGAAATTTCGCTGCAGTGAAAACTAACTTAAACAATGAGACGTTTCAACGATACGATATAGTTGAAGAGTGCGACATGTTTGTCAACCTTACCTGTGTAAGCCCCATAAATAATCACAGTGAGCATCCACCAGAAAGCCAGAACAATCCTTGGACTAAGAGCGAATGGATAAAAGTCGTGCCCTTGCTGCAAGAAGCTACTAAGCAAGGAGAACATGTACTCCCGAAACCACAACTCATCAGAGATGGCGTATGGTATCTGCAGATTTATTGCCGAAAATTCGTTGAAATAGGCGAGCAGGAACACCACGATCGAGGCTGCTAAGAAGAAGGCCAGCGTGGTAATCCAGACGCGCGTGTCAAATGGTTGATAGAAGGCCCAAAGTCGACTGCTTCGAGTCGGTCGTTTGGCTAAAATTCCCAGCCAGGTTGGCGGAAACTCCAGCGAGTAGTCGAACAGAGAAGTGGCATTGCTTATCGGAGTATCCAATAGCAAAGAGAAATCGGCGCGCTAAAGTAAATAAATGGTCGAAATGCATAAAAAATTTGTTTTTTGAGAAAATATGTATTGAAATTTAGTATCCCTTAGAAGATCACGGGCATCTAAGGGAGTAAAGAAAGATTCTTATTGATAGCTGTCAATCAGGCGGGCGAAGCACCCGTCAATCTATACTTCTATCACTTTGTTATTGTAATTTTTTTCAACTGAGTTTTTGTTATTCATCCTTATGTGACGGTTTTGTAGGACTACTTTTTGTTGAGTTGATGAGTTGTGTAGCGGTCTATCAGGTTTATATGATCGGAAGTATACATGTAGTAGTAGCTATTGGCAAATTAAAGCCAGAACAAAGCCAAGAGCGACGAGCGAACAACCAAACAGATTGGAGAGAAATTCAAAACGTTTTCATAGTTGCTTGAAACTTTTTATTAAGATTAAAACAAAATAATTAAAAACCTAATCTGTTTACCAGGCATACCTGTAGCTATGAAACTGTCGGTTTGAGCTCAACTCGTAAAAACCCTCTCGCGCACATAAACTAAAACTGCATATGCGGTCCTGTGTTTAAACCTAAAGTGCTGCCTGGACGAAATGTCACAGAGGATGAAGTTTCCTATGACTAAAACGATCCTAGCATAGCAACAGATTTACATGAAATTTTAAATAATAAAGCAATATTATTTTAGCTGGCCAAAGTTAACTTACCCCGTTGAGCATCTCGTCAAAACAAAAATAAAGTTGATTTATAGCAGGTACTGAAGATGCTGGTTCAATTAGTTCGTACCTGAAATATAATATGATTTTATTCATAGATACGATTGAAAACGGTCATGTCGTCAGTTTAGCTTTTCACTTACTTGAACTGTAAATTTTTGGCCAGAATATCAAGTAGAGCAGCTTGATACGACTTATGTCTCTGACCCAGGGCGCTTACGTTGACCGAATAGGGTGGCATCTGAAGGTTATTAAAATACAATGCGATCGGGTCGCTTAAAGTGCACTTTAATTTAGCATCTAGAGAGTCTACAGAGCATACAATAGAAAAAGGAAAAATATAGAGAAGAGAAAAGGAGGAAAGAGGAGATGAGAAATGAGAGAACAGAGCAATGAGAGAATCAAGAGATGAGAGAAGAGATGACGGGGAGGTGGGAGGGAAGAAAAGAGACATAAACCTGGAGTTTCAAAAGACCCGAGGGCCGAATAAAGGGGCTTCGCGGAGTTTTCCAATCCCCTGGACATGGCTTTTAAAAACGAAATAGATCGAAATCATGAAAAAATGTCAACTTACCACTATTGCGCAAACATTTAGCGACAAGTTGCCAAATCCAATAAACGTGTTGGGAAAAATTAACCAGTTTTGCTGAGAATTGAACAGGGCCCTACTGCTGCGATTTCGCGGGTAATAGCGACCGGTTTCCAGGAAACTGCTGGCACCGCAGCCTGCGCATCTGTGCAGGGCGTAGTACTCTAAGTAGTCGCTTTGCAAATGGCCGTTGCTTGAATTAAACTTAATTTTCGACAGCACCGAAGTGTAGCTGCTTGACTGAAATTGTTAAAAGTACAAATCCCATGATGTTGAATGACTCATATTTAAAAGAACATGCGCTACATTTTCTAATTGTACTATTAATTGGTACCTCTCCAATACTTTATATCGAATTCTGGTCCTGAATAGAAGAATTCAAACTTATAGTTGTGTGTTTTGTAATCATCTTGACTTTTTTTAGCTCTATTCCGAAATTAACGTGACTTAGTGTGCATAAAAACGTTATGAAAGCCTTATAATAAGACTAATTTTAGTATTCGCAAAATATCAATAATATTTATACTACATTAGTAACAATAATAATTAACAATAAAAAATTTGCTACAGAAATGCTTACATTTCTCAACACGTTCGCCACTTCTTGTCCGCCGATCCAGCTACCGCCGCTGCAGGATGCGTTGCCAACGACGCCACTACTGTTACCGAAGTAGTCGCTACTGTTGTTTAGAACGAATTTGAAGCCTCGACCGAACGCTAGCAAAGCGTCCAAACTTCGAAGTTGAACGGACTGAAAATTTTATTAGTTAGTTGATGCGGTCAAGAGGCGACAGTTGTCTCATTCCACTGATCCCTTAGCATGCGTTCTAACAGGTTGAGCAGAGTCCCTGATTTTCTCAAAAATGTACGCTCAATTAGGCCTACTCTGTGACTTCGAGGCGGAATCGAACCTGGGTCTTTTGTGCACTTACCACTGAGCTGTCTGTTCCTAGATTTTATATAGGTATAAAATGGAATTAAGTTTAAATGAACTTACGTGAACCTTGTTAGCGTTGCAGTCGTCAATTATTCCAGCTAAATCAACGGAACAGACTCCTCCTTTGAGTAGGCCGTTGGTGGGACTGCGAATTAGCAGTAGATTTGGCTCACCGATATGCAGCTTTGCCGGAGCTGTTGGTAGCAGACTGAGAAGCTGGCTGGGACTCACTCTGGCGCTGATCACTATCCAGTAGGTGTTTACGGTAAGAAATCCGTTTGAGGATGCCTGGAGGTTAGTTATTGTGTGGGTTGAGTTTGTGGGTTGAGTTTGTAGGTTGGTGTATTGTTGGGTTGGTGTGTTAGTGTGTCGGTGTGTTGGTGTGTTGGTGTGTTGGTATTTTGGTGGGTTGGTGTTGGTGCTTTGGTGTGTCGGTGTGTTAGTGTGTGTGTTGGTTAATTGGTGTGTTGGTGGGTTAGTGTGTTAGCATGTCAGTGTGTTGGTGAGTTGGTGTGTTGGTATGTCGGTGTGTTGGTGTGTTGGTGAGTTGGTGTGTTGGTATGTCGGTGTGTTGGTGGGTTGGTGGGTTGGTGTGTTGGTTTTGTCGGCGTGCTGGTGATATTTACAACCAGCCTAATTGAACCTACTACTTTTAGACGTACTCATATTCATATCATTCATATAAGAGCACATGTGTACTTGGTATGCACTCATTAGATGCTGATTGTGACATGTCAATACAGAAATGATTGTTGTCATATTTTTCCCACTACCAAGTTAAAGCGAAAAACAAAAATAAGTAGTTAATTTGGCTTCATTCGTCTACGAAAGCATCAAATATTTTTAGAAGTATCAAAATTAGCAAAAGTACATTTTTCTATGTAAACATAGAGATACTCTGTCGATACTGACACAGGCATTTAGAAATCGAGATGATTTATGATTCCTTATCCGTGATGCACGATGAATTTTGTTACACTGCAACTATAATGGTTCTGCCTTCTCTGATGGCTTTCTCCAAGCCTAAAATATTTATTAAAAGCATCAAAATAGAGGTAATTTTAATGAAACTGTCATTCTAGCACTAGAATATCCACGTTTACACTATTTAAGTCTGTTTACAAATGAATTTAGAGTGGCTTACCAACCGTATAACCTCCATTACCGAGGCTTCATTTGCAACCACAATTACAAAATTAACACCGGCGGATTTGATTTGATTTAATCGGCTCAACAATTGCAAAGTCGCATCGCCGGCCTCCATTGAATTCAGTTGGAATATGTTGCTAGGCAGTTTCGGGTACCGCAGGTTCAGGACTGATTGAAGCAGTTCGATGGAGGAAGCTGCTGCAATGCATTAAATGGAATACTCGTATGTGTGGGTCGCCACACACCCACAATTAACACCATTCTACAGCTGTGTTTAACTGAAGCAATGCATAGTCAAGTGTCTTGTTCAAGGACAAAAATCCCAAATCAATGCGATCGGAATCGAACCCCCGACCTTTCAGTGGTGAGTCCGACGCTGGAACCACTAGGCCACAACCCCTTGGTTAATTAAAAACTAGAACAAAACAAGCTCTCTTTAAACTTTGCAGTGTTTTATAAATCTTTATTGATGCCACATGGCAATCTCAGGATTTTTTTGGTTATTACTGCATGGATTCGTATATTAAATATTTTGAAAGTTCTTAGAATTCAAAGAACTTTTGTTACCGTAAGACCTTTACCAACCTTGCAGGTAGGTCTGAGTAGGAAGTGTTCCTTTGGGTGGGAAAGAAAAGCACTGAGTATATACTCACCTTTCTTTTCTACAACGCAAGCTTAAAATTGGATGTTTACCCTGACACCCACAGATACTAAAATAACTAGATGGGCTGCTCGGGCATATATACTTAGTAAAACAGCTTTCTACTTTCAGTTCAGTAGCAAAAAAAGAATGCATTAGCTATTTTATAAAAAATAAAGACAGCTGAAATGACTTTGATAAGTTTAGAAGCCCACAAGCTTGCAGGCGTAAACAACTTGCTAATTGGTTCAGCAATAATGTACATGAGCCAGTCCGCTGAAATGTACATGGCAGCTTTAGGCTGGAATTCTGAGAAAGGCAATAAAATTGGGGCGGGGCGGGCGGGGGGCAGTGTGGAAAGGCGCGGTTGGAGGGTTTAAGCTGGGGAGGGGTAAGAGCCAATAAATGAGCCTTGGCTTTAAAAATACATTAAAATGCTTATTTTTAACTAACTACTGAACTGAAAGTAGCTTACACACAAATGTACTGAGTGGCCTATCTAGTTATTCTAGCATCTGTGCTGACACCCAACGTTATTTTTTTAAATCAAAACTACTTGCTAGAAAAACAGTCGTCGCCACTAAAAAAAGAACACATCGAACTCTTTCCTCACCTTGACTTGCATCGTGCAAGATCAGTACCGAATCAACTCTGCGATGCGTTTCCATTGACAACACCGCGGCCTCCATGTACCAGTCGGGTGGTTCCATGGCAACCGCTGTGTAATCTGAAACGAATGGTGAAGCAGTTTCTTTCCATAAGGTCCATAAGGGTGTGGAGCTTTACTGAAGGCAGTGAGTTAATTCGCTAAGTCGGAAATGCTAGACTTGAAAACTATACTACTCCAAGCACACAGTCCCCAATTAATTTGTTCGAGATGACTAAAAATTTAATTAGAGACAATTGCTAGTTACATTGCTAAAACTAAAAGTACCTAATGGTACGAATTGTCACGTATGTCTCATATAGATTTGGAATTAACAGCCCAGGTAAGTTTACAATATAACTTTAACCAGACGACACTTAAAATAATCCTACCCGTCCGCCTGCTCGCCTGTCTGACTGTCTGTCTGTGTCTGTCTGTCTGTCTGTCTGTCTGTCTGTCTGTCTGTCTGTCTGTCTGTCTGTCTGTCTGTCTGTCTGTCTGTCTGTCTGTCTGTCTGTCTGTCTGTCTGTCTGTCTGTCTGTCTGTCTGTCTGTCTGTCTGTCTGTCTGTCTGTCTGTCTGTCTGTCTGTCTGTCTGTCTGTCTGTCTGTCTGTCTGTCTGTCTGTCTGTCTGTCTGTCTGTCTGTGTCTGTCTGTCTGTCTGTCTGTCTGTCTGTCTGTCTGTCTGTCTGTCTGTCTGTCTGTCTGTCTGTCTGTCTGTCTGTCTGTCTGTGTGTCTGTCTGTCTGCCTGTCTGTCTGTCTGTCTGTCTGTCTGTTTTAGAATGATGAATCCCTAAAACAATGCATTGCAGCGCGAATTCACTATTGATCCATCGGTAGTCGCACAGCGCAGTCGGTACCGCAATCAGCGGCAGAGCCATCGAGGCGGCCAATTCCGCAGCAATCGAAGCGATTTTGCAACCGCTAATGGCCAGAATTCCGTGGTAGCCTCCGGTCCATTGACAAGCTGTCAGTCAGAAAAAGTGCAGACAAAACTAAATGTAAAAAAGTATAGTCTATACTCGGTTTGCTAACTCATTTTGCTACGGAACTTCTCAAATTCCTGATCTTGTAGCAGCAATATGCATTTTATATGCATTGATGGACCAGAGATCTTAGTTGAGAGAATTTAGATTAGACATTAACCTTTGTGGATCGCGACTAGTCTAATGTATTACAGGAAATTTGAATCACGAATCTTTTTTCCGGCGACCTGATCGATTGCAAGCAGCAGGCTACGATCAAAAAATGAAAAATCCATTGAAAGTGGTTTGTACTAAATAACCATCTGTTTTCGATGGGATCAGAGAGGAGGGTTCTCAGAGGATTTCTAAATACACTATTAGCACCTCCTGTTGTTGTAAAGAGTGCCTGAAAACAGTTAAATATCAAACAAACCTTTCTGCAAAGCAGTCAGCCAGCCACTGTCGCCACTTCTGCTGCTATTACTGACAATTGCATGAACTCGAGCCACCAATCGGGCCTGGACCTCACCGCCGCTACTAGCAACTTTTCCTAGAAGACGCCAATCGTGACTGACGGCTCTTTCAAGCATGACCTCGATGTTGGCAGTCTGAAGTGCGGCTTCTGAAGCCGACTGACTCTCGAGTAGTACCATTAGGTTTAGCTGAATAACAGCCGCCGGTGACGCAGCGAGTGAAGCCATGGTAACACAGACGACAAGTGCTAGATTTCTCCAGTAGGTTGAGTCCATATTTAGTTCTGTGAAATTTGCAGGATTGACTTTAGTTTGCCATTCAGTCCTAGCTATAGTTTAATCAATAAGTTTCTTCATTTTTCTCTGGGATGTCATATTTCTTCTCCTCCTCCAGGTGCACAAGGAAAGAGCATACACAGCTCTCATTGGCCCAGCAGGAAGTGGGAGAAGAGTAGAGAGGACTGAGCAACTCAGACCATCTTACTCTCTTAGAGACGAGCTTTTTTAGTGTACAGTTTTATGAAATCTATGCGAAGAAAGTCGTAAAAAGTATTTTGAATAGGATTGAAAATTGTCGCAAATTGAGGGCAGTGGCAAAAATTAACTCTGCTTAGTGGATTTTAAACTCAAAATACGAACGACTAAGATACGCGCGTATTAGGACCGACTTAAGAATCTATTGGTCGTAAAAAACGCGCGTTGCATGTAAATAAAAAATGCGTTTGCAATTTCAATAAGTGCTCAACTCTCATGTCTCTCTCTGGACCGTGAGACTCGTCACCTTCACCTGGCATAAGTTCCGCCTTGCTGCATCGATAAAATAAATACAGAGCCTAAGGATTCCGAGTGGCGCATGGTTTTGTTTGCTCAACCCATCGATCGATTCAGCAGAGAATTCGCGTTCTTCATCAGAGCCCGCAGCTGTTTGGTTCTCTGAAGGAACTTATTATCGAGTGCTCGAAGCTTTTCATGCACTTTTCTGGCTAAACTATTGCACAACAAAACTATTGTACATAGACGCTAAAAGCCGCTAAAATCTCAAAGCAATAAATTGTTGTTTATTAATTGTTGAAAATGCTTGTTACTCGTTGAGGGGCTGTACATGTAGCTCGTAGCCCAGTGGTTAGAGCGTCGGACTCACGACTGATAGGTCGGGGGTTCGATTCCCGAACCACTCGTAACAATTTGTGTCCTTGAACAAAACACTTAACTTTACATTGCTTCAGTTCACCCAGCTGTAAAATTGGTGCCAGCATTAGCTGGGATAATTGAGGATGTGTGTGGCGACCCCCCAATACTTGGACTGAACAGCCGTACGCAGCCTTCAGATGCGCCGCGCAATAGCTGCGGCTGAGCTGTCGGTTGCACATCTGGCCCAATTGGGGCAGGTCCAATCAATTATTATTATATTATTATTATTGTGAAAATGGATGCCTCTTTTAGCTGGGAAACTCATTTCTACTGGAAATAAATATTCAATAACTGCTTTAAGTAGGTAATGTAAATAGAAACATCTCTAAGTTAAAAAAATTGCATGTAAAATATCCAAGAGTAAACGTCACTGGTGGTTTTTGTTGCTATGGCTATCTGATATTAGTAAGTCTCTCAATCGTTCCACCCCGAGACTAACAGTCATGTTCCTAGGTACGCTTTGAAAGCAGTTGTACACAAGAATAAGCGCATTGTATCTAATTAAAGTGACAACAAATTTTAAATGAATTGCTAAAGTTTTGGTCACAGTCAAAATAGTTTCACATGTACGAAATTTCCCATATAATTCCAGATCCATGCGAACAAATCGGCTCTGCTCACGGCTTCTGACAGCAAGCTGGGCAATTAACAGCTGCCCACTAATTTTAATACACATTATAAGCTTAATTTGGCTCATCCGCTGAATCGAAATTTCTTGCCAAATGTGCCCCGATGCAGTTGTCAACCCTGGGCTCAGCTTCAACAGAATTATTGTTTACATGACTATGCCAGTTTTCACACGGCACAGCTAGCCAAGCGTCACTTTGCAGCGGAAGAGATTGGATCAGTCTGATTAGCCGGTTAGTTTCCAACAGAATTATGGTGGGCTAGTGCGCAGATGGAATTTATTAAATGTGCGTTTAAAACTGGCAGAACAAGCTTAATATCTGATACGATTATAGCCAGGCAATAGCAATTGCTTGCTAAACAGCTTCAATTGTCATTCGATTCGGTATTCGAAGAACCAGCTTGCAAAAAGTCCTAAAGAGAGAGATTCGTCCTAACAATGACTGTCTCAGTGGCTCCAACTGCGACCCTGTGAGTAAACTGTTATTTGATAACATTGCCTTTATTTTGCTGTGAGCACTGCACTAAATTAAGGTGATAGTCAAGTAGTCAAGCACATTCAGCTTGCTCCTGAGTCAAACACGTACTTGCAGATGCAACACGAATCGCACAACAACCCCACTCTAATCGTCCGGTGCTAAGCTACTCAAAATCCATTTGATTATGCAATTAATTTTTTGTTTTTTTGGGAGAGTAAAAGCTGATTACTAAACTATTCTCTGCACAAAATTAACGCAGGTGCTACCACAAGATCAATGGTCCCACTGCCGAGAGTCTATTGGCAACTCACGGCGTTGAGGGCGCCTTCTTGCTTCGTCCCAGCTCCAAATCTCGAGACGGCACCGGAGCTCAGGCCACGGTGCTGTCTGTGCTGCACCGAGCCAAAGTTATTCACGTGAAGATCGTTTCGAACGGCGAGGTCTGCCAGCTGGAGGGCGACACGGAACAGTTTGCGTCCCCTTTCGAGATCATTCAGCATTATACCTCTGGCAAGCACACTCTTAACCTGTCTAATCACGTGCAGGTGAGGCTTAGCCAGCCGATATTCAAGGACAATCCGGTGTTCCTGGACGATCGCTGGTTTCACCGAAACATCAACGGAAAGCGGGCTGCCGCATTGCTTGATGGCAAGTCGGAGGGCAGCTTCTTGATCCGATTGGCTGCCCACGGCGAGCCTTTGTACGTGATCTCAATGGTAGGCCCGGACAACAAGGTGGTGCACGTGCAGATTCGCAAAGGTCAGGACTCGCGTGGTCAGCAAAAGTTTCACGTGTCACAGGACAGCACCTTTGTTTCAGTCCAAGAATTGGTCAGCTTCTACAAAGAACGCAGCATGGTGGACTCGAACGGCATCCAATACAAGCTTAAAAAACCTGTTAACACGTCAAGTCTGAAGGCGACAACCATCAAGCATCGCATCAACGATCTTGGCCACTCGGAGGAGGGCGGCTTCAGCGACGAGTACATGCAGTTGACAAAGTTCGACGAAGACAACCGCGAGAGGCCCAAGACTGAGGGCTTCAAAGCAGCCAATCGAAACAAAAACCGCTTCAAAAACATTCTGCCTTATGATGAAACGCGCGTGAAACTCACCGACACTGTTGAGCCACCGCTAAACGATTACGTGAATGCCAACTACATTCGACCTGATCTACACTTGCCGAACCACAATGTCTATATAGCCAGTCAGGGGCCGCTGCAGGCCACTGTCGTGGACTTCTGGCGCATGGTGTGGCAAGAGAAGGTCGAAATGATCGTCATGACAACTAAGGAGGTTGAGGGCGGCAAGAGCAAGTGCGCCAAGTATTGGTCGACACGCGCGGACCCGGTCAAACAGGTTGAAATCGGCGAGTCTGGCGGCGCTTTTATTATTCGCTACCTCGACGAAACTCTGAAGCATGACTACACCTTGACTAAACTGGAGGTGAGCCACAGCGCACGCAAAGAGCCACCGCGGTTGGTTTATCACTTCCAGTACCTGGCCTGGCCAGACCACAGCGTGCCAACGGACCCGACCTCCATTCTGACTCTGCTGCGCGACATGAACCAGCTAGTGGACCGGATTCGGGCCGGCAAGCCGCGCCCCGGTCCACCAATTGTGGTGCACTGCAGCGCGGGAATTGGTCGCACTGGCACCTTCATAGTGCTGGATATCCTCATCAACCAGCTGCAAGCGATCGGCGTCAACTCCGATTTGGACATCTTCCGGGCGGCTAGGAATCTTCGAACGCAGCGCTCGGGTATGATACAGACCGAGCCGCAATACCGCTTCGTGTACATGGCCATTCTCAAGTACATCGAGAACGAGACTAACAAGTCCCGGCCGATGGACGAAGTCTACTGTACATGAGTGTTCCTGCTGTACTTTCGACTGCATCTATAGCGTGTACTGTTGACGTGGTTTTTTATTTATATTGTCTTTTAAGAATGAAAGACATCTCGATATTTTAAAATTTTCAGCATAAAATCCACTTTAAAAATATAAAATGAACTAGACTTGTATATTTTATTATTGAGTATTGAATACGCTCGTAGTCCTGACACCATTGCTTTTTTCATATACTTGTGTGCAAGTCAACTATTGTAAACTTGCGAATTGTGTCCCAGCTCACCCGAATAATATTTACAGCTTTTTTAATTTTTTCCATCTCATCTCTCAGTTTGTGTAATATCTAATACTCGTTAATGCTGAAAATGATTTTTGCATCCAATAATCATTTCCTCTATACCGTAGCAGCATATCAACAACAGCAATGTCAGTCGACGTTTTTGCCATCGACATCGATGGCAAATTAGTACTTTTACGTTATGCGAAGTTTTGTCGACGTATAAATAATAGAATTAACACTAATATAATAATAATCATTATTATAATTACTATAATTATAATTATTACTATTGTACATACGTCGTTATCCGTCGGTGTAATGTAAAAAGACCCATTTGCCAGCGACGTCCATCAATGTCGGGTACTTCGGCAGATGTCGGAATGTTGCACGGGTACTCAAGTTAACATTGTTTCGTTTGTTTTCAATATGAATTTGTACCTTAATATTTTATCAATATTCAATATAAATATTTGCGTCTAAATTATAAACAGCGTCTATCAAAACGTCCTAAACGATTATGTGATATTTTATTCAGGATATTTCTGTAGCAGCTGCATAAATATTGTTGGCGATTTTGATCTATCAGAACTATAATTTTCTGTATTAAGTCATTAAAGAAGTCATTAAAGAATTTCTAGTAGTTGAAATTTAAAATTTGATACGAAATTTATATTCTAAGTGCATTTCTTGCACACACAGTATTACTTTCACTAGTATCACGTGCGCACAATAGCTACGAGCGTACATTAACTTTATTCTACGCGACAATATACAGTAAGGAGAAACATTTTTTATCAGCGGCAATAGTTTTTCCACAAGATTACTACGCTACGCATATCGCAAAACACTACGAAGGAATTCTGACCAAAAAATTGGAATTTTCTCTTTTGGTGAAGCATTTTGCAAGTATCGACAAACACAGAGCAAACAATTGATTCGTTGATATGCGTGTTACAAATAAACAACAACAAAAAGCGCGTCACACGCACGCCTCTCATCTGTACACAGTAAAGTAACGCATTCAAGCTTAAAATCACGCTGAAGCTCTCATGTTGACACCCAGCAGTGTCATTGTTGCAATAGCGGATAGTGAAAACAGTGTCGTTGATCCGGCAGTCGATGACGCTTCTGTGGGTGGGGTACGTTGATAGACATGCAATAAGTGACGGCATTTTCCAGCACTGATTTCCATCCTAAAGGAGCAACGAGCGTAGACTTGTCAGTGCAACATTCCGACGTCTGCCGGTGTATCCAACGTACCTGATGTCAAGAGACACTCAAACTTTTCATCAAGTTCAGTCGATAAGGAATTAATCTACGAGCGTATTTTGAGGAAACTCAACACTAGCTAAAATCATATACGCTAGTAGTTGTATTGTAGGAACACGCGGTGACTGATTTATACGCGTACCTCGTAATACGCGGATTATCCAGCTATTTACAACCCCTTACTGTCTTTCTATCTTTACAAAAAGACGGAGAATTCTGGCGCCCAATTTCCGCTTCAGAGATCGCAGGACACGAATAGGAAGAGCCAGTTGGATGAGACAGGCAGGCAGCGGGTGGGTGAGGAGGTACGGAACGACCGTCAACCGGAGGTCGAAAATCAACAGTAGGAAGCTATGCAGGCCTGCAAAGCTGCACAATTATTATTAGTTGCAGTCTTATCGCAGCATACTGACCGGAGCCTAGGAGGCAGACCGATGCTTGATGGAGTGGAAAATTGCCAATCGCAAGGGTACGCGGGGTGTTCAGGGCGATTATTTTGGCTAATGGAAAATCTGCGAAGAGCTATTTTAAGCTTCACAACTAGCTAATACTAGCTAGCTCGTATTTGGCAATAAATGAATGCTTCAACCATAGACTACGGAGTCTACTCCACCAAGTCTACTGTACCCATTCTACTCGTCTACTCTACCCAGTCTACTCCTTGGAATATACTTTTTGGAGTCTACTCTTTGGAGTCTACTCTTTGGAGTCTACTCTATTGAGTCTACTTGTCTACTTTTTGGAGTTTTTTTTGAAGTCTACTCTACTGTGTCTACATGTACTCTTTTAGAGTCTACTGTTGCGAGTCTACTCTAGCGAGTCTACTTGTCTTCTCTACCGAGTCTACTCTATCGAGTCTACTTGTCTTGTCGACCGAGTCTACTCTACCAAGTCTGACCTACCCAATCTACTCAACCCAGTCTAATCTACCAAGTCTACTTTGCCGAGTCTACTCTTTGGAGTCTATTCTTTGGAGTCTACTCTACCGAGTCTAATCATCTACCATACTGAGTCTACTTGTCAACTCTACCGAGTTGACTTTTCTATTTTTCGGAGCCTACTCTAACATGTCTACTCTCTAGAGTCTAATTTACCGTCTCTACTCTTTGGAGTCTACTCTACTGAGTCTACTTGTCTACTTTTTGGAGTTTTCTTTTTGGAGTCTACTCTACCGTGTCTACATGTAATCTTAAGAGTCTACTCTTTCGAGTCTACTCTACCGATTCTACGAGTACTCGTCTTCTCTACCAAATCTACTCTACCGAGTTTGCGCTACGTATATTACTCCACTGAGTCTAACAGATTACGCTCTATGTTCGTTCTCCGTCAATGAGTCATCTATATTCTACAAAGCACTATTCTACGTCGCAGCCGATTTGAGAATAGAGGTATGAAACAGGTCAGTCAGTCAAGCTTCCATATACCATAAAAATAATCATATTTACAATACAAGCTGCTCCTCAGTTACTCTTCGCGAGAAGAAAATCTTTTCGCTCCACCTCCGAAGTGCTTTTCAATGCCTCGACTTCCGGAGTTGGGTCGCGGCTTCGCACAAATCACTCAAATTTCTTTCTGTTCCTCTGTTCTCTCTCCCACCCTCTCCCTCCCTCTGGGCCGTCAGCTCAAAAGCTGTGTGTGTGTGTGTGTGTGTGAATTGCAAGGCCTTCTCAAAGACGAAGCCCCTACAACTAAAAGAATCAGATTTTCGGTCAGGCTTAAAATTTTTCTGAAAATATACATGAGAAGGCAGAAGCTCCAAAAAATTGTGCACCCAAAATACAAAACGTTAATCTGCACAGACGTAATTTTGTTCTTAAGCTATCATGGCTGATTTAGATTTACGATTCTTGCCCGTAAACAACTGGCCCTCTAGTGAGTACGATTTCGCACTGAAATAGTGCTTTTACTGACGTTAGTAATAATAATAATAATAGTAATAATTAAGTACACCTGGACTAATGGGAAGATGGGCAACCGACAGCTCAGCCGCAGCTATTGCGCGGTGCATCTGAAGGCTGCGTACGGCTGTTCAGTCCAAGGACTGGGGGGTCGCCACACACCCTCAATTACCCCAGCTAATGCTGGCACCCATTTTACAGCTGGGTGAACTGAAGCAATGCAGAGTCAAAGTGTCTTGCTCAAGGGCACAAATTGTTTCGTGTGGGTTCAGAATCGAACCCCCGACCTTTCAGTCGTGAGTCCGACGCTCAAAACTTGATGAATTTTGGTAGAATTTCCAAGATGTCCTATTCCCGCGAGGAATCTTTGGTCTCGCAGTCCTCATTGTGTCGACGGCCAGTTTATGGCTGTGACATGGTGCGCTGTAGTTCTGGATTGGAAATTTCCAGGACATAATTTTCAGCTTAGTTAGTACAATTTGAAGCTGCAGTAAAAGTTATCTAGCTTTGCAGAGCTCTATACTGTTTGGCTCCCGTGTCTCGTAAATTCCAGTTCAAAAATCGCTTTGTGAGTTGTGATTGATTTCGCTACTCTTCCATGACTGAATTTGCTGGTGACTCTAAGAATTCTCTAGTGAGGCTTAAAGTGATATTGCACAAATACTTTTTTTTAACGGGGCGCCCACCAAGAGACAGGGGCGCCCACCAAAAGAAAGAAGCGCCCACCAAGAGAAAGAAGCGCCCACCAAGAGACAGAGGCGCCCACCAAGAGACAGGGGCGCCCACCAAGAGACAGGGGCGCCCACCAAGAGACAGGGGCGCCCACCAAGAGACAGGGGCACCCACCAAGAGACAGGGGCGCCTACCAATAGACAGGGGCGCCCACCAAGAGACAGGGGCGCCCACCAAGAGACAGGGGCGCCCACCAAGAGACAGGGGCGCCCACCAAGAGACACGGGCGTCCACCAAGAGAAAGAGGCGCCCACCAAGAGAAAGAAGCGCCCACCAAGAGACAGAGGCGCCCACCAAGAGACAGGGGCGCCTACCAAGAGACAGGGGCGTCCACTAAGAGACAGAGGCGCCCACCAAGAGACAGGGGCGCTCACCAAGAGACAGGGGCGCCCACCAAGAGACACGGGCGTCCACCAAGAGAAAGAGGCGCCCACCAAGAGACACGGGCGCACACCAAGAGACAGGGACGCCCACCAAGAGAAAGAAGCGCCCACCAAGAGAAATAAGCGACCACCAAGAGACAGAGGCGCCCACCAAGAGACAGGGGCGCCCACCAAGAGACACGGGCGTCCACCAAGAGACAGAGGCGCCCACCAAGAGACAGGGGCGCCCACCAAGAGACAGGGGCGCCCACCAAGAGACAGGGACGCCCACCAAGAGACAGGGGCGCCCACCAAGAGACAGGGGCGCCCACCAAGAGACAGGGGCGCCCACCAAGAGACACGGGCGTCCACCAAGAGACAGAGGCGCCCACCAAGAGACAGGGGCGCCCACCAAGAGACAGGGGCGCCCACCAAGAGACAGGGACGCCCACCAAGAGAAAGAAGCGCCCACCAAGAGAAAGAAGCGCTCACCAAGAGACAGGGGCGCCCACCAAGAGACAGGGACGCCTACCAAGAGAAAGAAGCGCCCACCAAGAGAAAGAAGCGCCCACCAAGAGACAGAGGCGCCCACCAAGAGACAGGGGCGCCCACCAAGAGACAGGGGCGTCCACCAAGAGAAAGAGGCGCCCACCAAGAGAAAGAAGCGCACACCAAGAGACAGAGGCGCCCACCAAGAGACAGGGGCGCCTACCAAGAGACAGGGGCGTCCACTAAGAGACAGAGGCGCCCACCAAGAGACAGGGGCGCTCACCAAGAGACAGGGGCGCCCACCAAGAGACACGGGCGTCCACCAAGAGAAAGAGGCGCCCACCAAGAGACACGGGCGCACACCAAGAGACAGGGACGCCCACCAAGAGAAAGAAGCGCCCACCAAGAGACAGGGGCGCCCACCAAGAGACAGGGACGCCCACCAAGAGAAAGAAGCGCCCACCAAGAGAAAGAAGCGCTCACCAAGAGACAGGGGCGCCCACCAAGAGACAGGGACGCCCACCAAGAGAAAGAAGCGCCCACCAAGAGAAAGAAGCGCTCACCAAGAGACAGGGGCGCCCACCAAGAGACACGGGCGTCCACCAAGAGAAAAAAGCGCCCACCAAGAGAAAGAAGCGCCCACCAAGAGACAGAGGCGCCCACCAAGAGACAGGGGCGCCCACCAAGAGACAGGGGCGCCCACCTAGACAGCAAATATTGGAACTGTTTCGGCCCCTCCAATTAAAATTCCTTGCGTACACCTAAGCTAAATAGAATCAAGCATTTATGAATAAAAAATTAGTTATCAATCCCGAATTTGTGTCAGAACCTACCGTTGCATTTAACGCTAACCTGCTCTTCGATGTAGGTCCGGACGTGATAGAAGTTGAACTGCAGGTAGTAGCACTGGGAGCCCATTAGGTTGAGGATGTAATGCACGCAGGACTGCGACTTTTGCACCGTCATCAGTGCTCGTCTGTGGTTAAAGTGTTGAATAAAAAATATTTAGATTATTGAAACTAAGCAATTACATTTTTTTCCGTTTAAAACAACACACAGAAAACTTTAAATACATTTAGGTCTACGTTTCTCTGTTGCAAGTGACGCGCGTGATAGGCGGTTTGAAGTTGTTCGTCAATAAATGGTTGATCGACTTTGAAACCAAGGGCCGTATGCAGAAAGCTCTGTCTAGGGTAGTCCGGTCTTGAAAAACTAGTCTAGACTTGGATTTGGTATGCAGAAACACAAAGTTAGACCAGTCTACTATAGCAGAACTAGGGTAGCTGGACCATAGACTATAGACTGAACTACCCAAGTCCGGACTAGCTAGTCTGGACTAAGCTTTCTGCATACGGCCCCAAATGAAACCGTATGTCTATGAAAATTTCTAAAAAATTTAAATTTTCTTGCAACGAAACGTTCTTAAAGCACAATGAGTATGTGCTTTTGCAACAATATAGATACCAAGGCAACCAAGTGTGAAGGTGCTTAAAAAGGCGCAATTGAAGTCAAGTTAAAGCGATTTTTGTGCTAAGCATTGAATACACACCGGTCGAGACTGCCGTTCCTGTTTTTAAAGATGACGACAGGTATTTTATATATTATTCTTTAGCATTCAAAATAAGATTTTGTCGGAACTGACTTCGTATTTTTACTGGAAAAAACTCTCTCGACGTGAATAATGTTGAACTTGCGTTGTCCGAGAAATGTTTCGAGATAAGCCTAGGAATAAAAAAACGGCCCTTCTAAAACCATTTGTCATATTTGAACCGAAAAGCACACTCACGTGCAAACGACGCCTTTCTTAATGCCATCGTAGAGAGACGCAATGCACAGGTTAACGTAGTGCGGCAAGTTTTTCGGTAGCCCTCGACAATATTCGCCTGAAATGTTTTACGCGCAAAGGTTAGTTAGTGCTGTTTCACGATTAAGGATGCTTGGCTTAACTTGCTTGCAAGTATTAAAAATGACTCTCTCAAATTTACACCAACGAAATGAAGTTCAAGCCGATCGCAAACAGAGCCAACATGCAACTCCTACACGGGTTCTTTTGCCACAATCATAAGATCAAATCTATTTTGTTTAAGTCGATTCGTTCTCCGAAGCCACTAACGATCAACTTGCAGAGTTCCAACATCAGCTACACCTAAGAGTAGTTCAAAAGGCTAAAAAACGCACGCATACGAATTTGAATAATTCAGTATAGTTTGACCCACCCTGACAAATCAATAGGTTACTGCTAGACAGCAAATCCGCTGGGATTTTAGACAGTGTGTGTGCGAGCCACTGTAGGTTTTTTAGCTTATTTCATTTCTCCTGTGTGCCCCGCTCTCTCAGGTCTACCCGCGCGGGCTAATTGTAATGAGTTATGCGCTTTGACTTTTCTGTTGCGTTTCAGCCACTAACGAGGAAAAATGCAAACGAAGTCTCCTCGGTCTAGATTATGGAGTCGGTAGGATCAACTAATGGTAGGATCGGTAATGGTTGCACGACTGTTTTTTTAGACAAAACTGGTCCTTCTGAAGTCGGACGGAAAAGTCGTGACTTGGCGATGTTTAAAAATTAAAGTTAAAAATTCACAATTGAGACAGTTCAAGTGTCTTTAGATAACTACGATTTGTATCCCAAATTTATACAGATAGATTTATAACTATTAGAAGCAGCAAGATAATAAACTACACGTAGAGTCGTAAGCACTATGCAGCATTATCATCTTTCTTTTGGTACCCAGACACTTTTTTTGTATTAAATGGGATTTACATAAATGGGCTAATAGCCTTTAATTGATTACTGAGCTAGTGAATCAGGGTCAGGGTCATGGTAGGCCCTTAATTGTGTCGCATTGTGGTTGAAAAAAGTTGTGTGGCTGTATAGAAATTGTGAAGACTTGTATATACGCCAGTCGACATTTCCGACGCCTTTACCAAAGTTTCCGACGGGTTCCCGGCGTCTATAACGAGGCTTCCGACATCTATACCGAGGTTTTCGACCCCTATACCCGGGCTTCCGACGTCTGTACCCGGGTTTCCGACGTCTATATCGAGGTTTCCGACGTCTATACTGGGGTTTCCGACGCCTATACCGAGGTTTCCGACATCTGTACCAGGGTTTCCGACGTCTATGCGGGGTTTCCGACGTCCATACCGAGGTTTCCGACATCTGTACCAGGTTTTCCGACGTCTATGCGGGGTTTCCGACGTCCATACCGGGGTTTCCGACCTTTGTTCCGGGGTTTCTGAATGTCGGCGTACTGTAAAAATACCTTTTCCAGCGCCTCGACCCGATTCGACATCGGGTACGCAAGAAAACGCAAGAATCTCACCTTGATGCCTGACCGAGCACAGGTGCTCGTGCGCCTTCTTTGTCAAAGCAAAACGTCGCATTAAGCCTTCATCAGTGACGCAGCCTCTGCGCTCCAGATTCACCGTGATGCAGTCTCTCATCACCGGATAACTGGCTATGGCACTGTCGCTGAAATTTTTGGCTTCATGATTTTATTAGGTAGCAAAATTTGAAATAGGTAAGTTAGCATCCCCCAAACTAAAGTATAAAAGTCTCATAGGATTTGGTAGATAATTTCCTCTCGTGACTGACAGTCAGAATTTCTATAGCTTTTGTTCAGATATTGGAGTTGATATTTTCGCGAAGAAAAAGTGTCAATCAAAGAATCGCTTTTTTGAGCTTCCCTTGGTTGGAGCATAAAGCTGGTTTTCTAGCCCCATCAAAATTTCCACTCTTCAAGGTCTCTACACGTTAAAAGAAATTTTGTTGAGTTTAGACCCAACCGTAAAGAGTTCTGTATTTGGTCGGCTCAGTCCTTCATATTTTTAGATACGTAACGAAAAAAGAAGATGATATATATTAAGGAGAAAGTGCATCTTCCCGAGTGAGTGTATCGTATATTTCTAGCCGTTGGCGACCGCAAATAAACAAAAAAATTGGCCAACGAATTTGATTCTCCGTAGCCATCTCGCTACTGGGGGGCTGGGACAGCGCCGGGCAAGGGCTCCAAGTGCTAACCGAGTTCACGGTCCATGGCCTACTTTTTTATTTAGCACGGCTAAGAGGGAGCTAGGGGAGGCGATATAGTCATATTTCAAATGCTTATTATGGTAGCCGCTAGCTGCTGGGGCCCGAAAATTGGAGCCAAATCGAATGTTTACTTTTGCCTGCCAGTTTCCTGCGTATAAGGAATCTCTGGGTCATGGCTGCCGGCTGCGACTGGGGGGGGAGGGAATCGGGCTGTTGAAATCCACGATTGATGACCTAATCAGTCATTCACGCGGCAATCACAGGGTTGCCAGCTGAACTTCTGATGACAATCTATTGCTTTTCAAAGCTAACAAGGTCTATAGATAGATAGATAGATAGATAGATAGATAGATAGATAGATAGATAGATAGATAGATAGATAGATAGATAGATAGATAGATAGATAGATAGATAGATAGATAGATAGATAGATAGATAGATAGATAGATAGATAGATAGATAGATAGATAGATAGATAGATAGATAGATAGATAGATAGATAGATAGATAGATAGATAGATAGATAGATAGATAGATAGATAGATGGATAGATAGAAAGATAGATAGATGGATAGATAGATAGATAGATAGATAGATAGATAGATAGATAGATAGATAGATAGATAGATAGATAGATAGATAGATAGATAGATAGATGGATAGATAGATAGATAGATAGATAGATAGATAGATGGATAGGGCAACACACTTACTTGCACTTCTCGTGCAGCTCTACGTGAATACTTCTTGATGGAGTTTCCGACAATTTCGACTCAAAATCGTAGAAACAGTCGCGTCGGATGCCCTCCAGCTCCGCCATGGTGCAGCTGCGATATGGTCGGATGGCGTGGCACATCCTGGTTGCTGCCAGCGCTATCGCCAGCACTGCGATGGCGTGTGCGGCAGACATTCCAGTTGAATCAAAGCTAAGGTTAGGGTTAGGGTCAGAAACCAAAGTATAAAAACTCAGCCAGCGGCAACTCTGGAAGTGACTCTTTCTTCCTCTTGCGCTACCGGCTGTCCGAGGTCCCTATTGATAAGACAGATCAATTAAGCAGAGCCTTATCTTGGGAGTTGGGAATTAGTATACACAGACCAATAAGCTGACGCCGATCCAGCAGCGCCTTTACTAATTCATGCGACAGACTAGAGTATAGATCGACAGCGCTGCTAGGCTTGTCTATCCGACCCTTTCAACTGCCCAGAGCTCCCTTGTTCAAGTCAAAAAGCTTTGCGTGGACAGAACTCACGGACGGGTCTTAGCTGACTGGCTGGCTGGGAAAACTCCATTATAACAAAGAGAGACCTCTGAGCCAATACGAAACTGGCAATCGCGTCTCCAGTTCATTCCCTCTGTAAAAGTCAGCTGTTCTCTCTCTGCTCCAGAAACACTCCGTTATATGCCAAAATATCAAACCCACAGAGCTTAAGCCTGCATGGTGAAGCTCTCAGCACTCTAAATTTTGGCAATTTATCCCTTTCTCTCTCTCATCCTCTTTATCGCTAACCCTCCTGTCCCTCGCACTCTATCAATATGGTTAATTCCAGCTGGCCTTGGCAATATTTTTACGCTTTCATATTGAACACAAACCATCAAATAGTACGCTTGTAGAGCTGAGGACTGACAAATTACTCGTAATTAGGCGTGGCCGTGGTTACATATATTGCCACACTGGTTTTAGGTGGCTACGAGTACGAGTATCAATATGAAGTTACCAGTTAAATTTATTACAACAATTAACTCATGTTATAGAATGTCGTCTTGGTTCAGCGACGTTAAGTGCAACAATGTTAAGTGAAGCGATGTTAAGCAAAGTGACGTTAAATGAATTTATGTGAAGTGAAGTGACGTTAAGTGAAGTGACGCTAATGGAAACGATGTTAAGTAAAGTGTTGTTAAGTGAAGTGATGTTAAGTGAAATGACGTTAATGGAAGCGATAGTAAGTGAAGTGACATTAAGTGAAGTGACGTCAAGTGAAGTGATGTTAAGTGAAGTGACGTTAAGTGAAGTGACGTCAAGTGAAGTGATGTTAAGTGATGTGACGTTAATGGAAACGATGTTAAGTGAAGTGATGTTAAGTGAAGTGACATTAATGGAAGCGACAGTAAGTAAAGTGACGTTAAGTGAAGTGACGTTAAGTAAAGTGATGCTAAGTGAAGTGACGTTAATGGAAACGATCGTAAGTAAAGTGATTTTAAGTGAAGTGACGTTAATGGAAGCGATGGTAATTGAAGTGACGTTAAGTGAAGTGACGTTAATGGAAACGATGTTAGAGTGAAGTAACGCTAAGTGAAGTGACGTTAAGTGCAGCGATGTTAAGAGAATTAACGTCAATGGAAACGATGTTAAAGTGAAGTGGCGTATTTTGTTAATTTTCAGTTGTTTGTGAATTCATTTATGAATTTTGCTATCAAGCGACAGTACGAGTATCTAAGCGTTAAGCGCCCTTTTTAAAAGACGTTCGACTCGTATGTGCCGCTGTCGAAACCTCTGAAGATGATGCAGTTTTCTAGCAAAATATTTCGTTCATCCAAATCTTTCTATTAGAACACTTTCTAATTCAAGATTTAGTTCACTAACGACACAGAGAGTTTCACATACAGACTACAGAAAGCTAGTCGAAATAGAGGAGTCAAGAAAGAGCAGTTGCTGCAAGTACGTTTGGACAGTTAGGTAGATTTCAGCCAATAAACTGTTTAATATTTCATCAGCCCGATGCTCAAAGCCAGGACTCAGAACTGTGCATAGCAGATAGGCCCGGAGATATTGTAATTTTCACTCTCGTATTCCCATCCCCTAGGCCCCTAGGGGGAAAACCCGAAATTCGCTGGGTTTAGCTTATGTTCATGCCTCCCATGTCTACTCTGCGTATACAACACTAGCAGGCTTTCACTGAGATATGAAGAGTACGAGAGAGCAGGTTTAAGCCAGGCACGCAAAATACCCCATGGGGATGGCATCGGTGTCGCCCTCTCACCTACATCTGCGATTCCCAGTCATCTTATTGGCATCCAGGAGGTAATCCAGCAAATTCTGAGATGCTCGCATGGAGATTAACTGCACTCGTCACTGCTATGTCACAGTTCCTAAATTGACTTCTCTCTCTCTCTCTCTCTCGCACTATTTCGTTTGCTTATCTTTAGATATTTTCTTTAAAATGAAGCACTCGTGCCTGGATGAATAATTAATTCATGGTTTTATTGTCTAATTCTGGTCTGTAGAATCTAAACAGCCTCTGCAAGGCCCTTAGAAAGTGACTCAATTCTGCTTTAGCTGAGATCTGCTGAGAAGAGCGGGGAGCAGCTCAGCGGTGAACGCACCTGACTCTTGCGCCACAACCCCTGGTTTAATTCTGAGCCCGATCACATTTATCGTTGTCGTTCAATATTCACACCTATGAAGGCCAAGCCCAACGCACAGAGTGTACACAACGATGTCGCTGAAGACGTTGCACCAGGGTGCTCGTAATCCTCCTGTAGTTATTAATATATTATAATGTGTAGAGAGCCTTATTAAAGGTCTAATAAAATATTAGCCAAGTTCAACTAAGCCTATTTCTATTGAGCTTTATCCGTAAATGGTCTAAGCTAGTCTTATTTCAGGTTTAATGAGGTGCATCAGTGAACTTTTCGCATGTCTAGAAGCCAAATCTAATAGAACATTACTCGACCTTGATCAAAACGCGCTCTATGAGAGGCTCTAGGAGTTCTCTAATCTCTAATGTCCCAATGTCCAGCCTAATGCCCTCAACCCCCCGATCGCTTCAGGTTTCAATTCAACCGCAGACGCACATGCGCTGTGCACTTTAACGGAGAGAATGGGTTGCTAGCGAACATGAGAAATGGTCATGGTCATTAAAAGAGGCCATTCTATGCGGCTCATTCTTGCTTGGCTCTTTTAACATTGCCGTTAATGTCAACCTCGTCCCTCATCAACACGGGCACCGTTTCCTATCCCGGCGGCGAAAAGTGATGCATCGTGTGGAAGCAACGAAGCTAATTCGGCTCTTGAGTCTTACAAGCTTGTCACTTCTATGCTCATGTTTCCTTTGTTGTTAATTAGTGAAAAGAGTGAAGATCTACATGTAAGGCTGACCAGACTACTTTAGACGGAAATGGATGCAGTGCACATGTTTTGGATGGCACATAGCTAAATGTAGTAACTCGTATTTAGTACATTACCATAATGAATCCGTCCCTATGCATCAAGACTTCCGCAGCATCAGCATGCCTCATCAGCCGTTTGCCACCGTGTAATTCACACATCTTTTTCTCTGTTTTAATACATTCTTTTATTTTCAATATACGGAAAGCATAAAAGTATGCACCCTTTCATCATATATATTACTCATAGGAGTCTAATAGGCTGACGACTTTCCAAATCACAGCCAGACGAAATTTCCTGGGAAAATGGCGGTTCCAAATGTTTCATTATACCAGGGTGGCTACCAAATTACAGTAGGCTAAAATATCATATGGTCAGAATGTAGAACAGTCAGAACAGTCAGAATGCATCACTGGTGATATACATTTCATTCCCCGGACCTAAAAGCACGGCGTACAAAGATTGTATACATGTGCGACAATAATATTATGCCATAATTCTGTAGTGACTGGCTGCTAACTGGCTATTCAGCAGCATTCACTAGCTGTCCTTAAGAGTGCTGTGATCCGCTGCACAGTATCTCAGTCCACCTGAGCTAGTGAGAGAGTTACCCTGTGCTGGGCCTAAGTGTTTACTGCCCGATGACTCATCGCCTGAGCGGGCGCGGGCAGCCACACTCAATGTCTTCCCACTCGCGCTGAGGAGGCGTAGCAGGATGACTCATCACCTGCGCGGAGTATAATGGCTGCCTAGAGGGAGTAAACAGGATGACTCATCCGCCCATGTTCTATTTTTAGCACAGAATAAGCACGTGACTGTGCACGCACTCTGAGCGTGGCCACTGACCTTGAGTCACGCCACTGATGCGTGACAGGATTGCCTTATTTGGAAGTTGGCCTTGAATCACGCGTCGTTCGCATGATTTCAATGCCCAAATAAGGAAGTTTCACGCGCTCACCGCATGAAACTCACGTGACTTTTGGGGGTCCGCTCGTCTATAAATACGGAGCATCTGAGCCAATTTTCTCCAGACCGTGTTCGTAGACGGCGTCGTCTCGCGGAGCATTGTGGCTAACTCGTGAAGCCTCTGCCTCCGAGCTCTCCTCTCTCATTTCAGGTTTTACAGGTTTTCAGGTCCGAGCAGCATTCAACTAAGACGATCGACTGTCGAGACATTTTCAGATTTGGCCTTTGCCCCGAGTGTCTTCGTTAATTTTATTTCAGGTGACGGATAGACAACTCTGCCGACGCGTCCAGTCCGCACACCAAGGTGGCAGCAACCCTACCAAGTCAAGGCTAACGTTTTAGGTTTATTTTCAGGCAAATCGATAGGACCGAAGCAAAGGGCAAACGTTACAATTCACATAGTATTTAGTGAGGATGATTTTTTTGTATTTTCCTTAAAACGAACTAGAATGCCTACTTTCATGAGAGATTCAATGGTCGGTTTTAAGGCATCCTTACATGTACAGCATCATCAAAAAAGTTAAAGCATTCCCTTTTTATTGTCTCATGAACTTTTTGCCCTTCGGACATACACTCAGCAACATTTAAAACGCAACACTCTAACTAGAAGAAAAATCAACTCACTCAGAAGAGTCAAAGCGCATAGTCTATGGTTCAAATCGAGCTTCAGAAACGCGTGTAGCCTCCTCTCGCAAGTAACAGGGCGTTGACTCGACGTGGCATTCCCAGAACAAGGCGTCGAAAAAAGTCCTGGGGAATTTCCTGCCACGCGTTAGCAACAGCGTTTCGCAGTTCAGCGACTGTCTGCGGCGGATTCTGCCGTTGAACACTCCGCTTGATAAAGTCCCAGACATGTTCAATTGGGTTCATATCAGGGGATCTTGAAGGCCACCGAAGAGTACGCAGGTGCAGCTGGTCCTTGAGTTCGCTGACAGCTGCTGCCCGGTGCGCCGGTGCATTATCGTCCTGCAGTATGCAGTTTGCGACGCCACCAAAGTGGTTGTTAACAAAAGGGAGCAGATGCGTCTGCAGCAAACGAGCGTACTCATCGCCGTTCACGTTTGCGTCTAAGAAAACCAGCTGGGTCCTGCCTCGCATTGAAATCCCTGCCCACACGTGTACGTCTATATATACGTCTATTGGTACCACCATGCTTTGTGGGCGTTAATGGTATATTCAGCATTTCATCCAAAAGACCATTACGCTTTACTTGCACCACCGCTTCGTTTGAAGCTCCAATGAGGGAACGGCGTTGCATGTAGAAAAAAAGACAAGGAGCCGAAAGTTCCAAAGATGCATTGTAGTTAACTGGGCATTGTGTTTGCCAAAATGGGCCTTTAGCTCAGCCTCAACAAGTCTATGAGTTTTTATGGTAGTTTCCTTAATTGACATCCAGCAGACCTACATGCAGCTACTCACGGAATCTCCTAAGCAGTTTTCAGCCTTTGAATGGAAGCCAACCTCTTTAGTTAATGCGGATGAGTTGGTGAGGCCCTAGAAACATTAAACAACACGTTCTAAACTAGTGAAGGCATCGTCACCTGTCATGCGGTCTAAAAAGTCTGTCTTAGTTTGCTTAATTGGCATTTGCTTTCGGAATCCCTCAAGCAAGGGTTCGTCATGGACAAAAGGGAAGCGGAGCCGAGGGAGGGATGATGAGGATGTTTCTGAAATCCTTGCATAGCAACGCATCTACTCAAGCAGCATGCAGTTTTCAGCTAATTAGCGCCGCTGTAGCAGGCTTTCTGTTGCAAATAAGAAGGCCAACTTAAGTCAACCCAGAAACAGAGAGGCTTCTCGCTTGCTTTTGGTAGCTTTCTTCTGCAACATGTCTGCTTCTCTTATTGCTGCTGCAGTTCTCTTGAACTGCGTGTCTCCGATTCTGACTGCCGCCAGCTCACAGTCGGGTAGGTCAATTGTAAAATTTTCTTGCTGAAAGCCTACTTGATGAGTGAAAAATTGGAAGACAAATTGTTTTCATATTTCAGTGCTTTCGGCTGCCGAGGTTTCGCCAACCATAGCTGCTTCGATGACGTCAGAGCCTGGTCGAAGCGTTGTCGATTGCGCGATGAAATGCGAGCCCCCGTATATGCAATACTGCTCCGCTTTCGCCTTTGTCCCTGAGAGTAAGGTCTGCCTGCTCACGGAGACGCAGAATGCCGACTTCTCATCCGCCGCTCCTAGCGGCTTGGTTTATCGAAAGAGCATCGACAGCGATAGTGAGTTGTGGGGAAATTAAATGGGATTTAAACAAATACGCGAATAAACTGTAGCTTGTATTAATTAAAAGCCATAAAAATATTTACACTGAACATCTTTACATCGAACATCAAATTTTGCGTCTATTTCAGAAAAGATAGTTGTGATTGACGGCAAGACATTCCAAGTGATCTAGCACAGATCGAAGGGCGAGCTCAGCTTTGCCAGGGGATGGACTCAGTATGAGGACGGATTTGGAGATGAGACAGACTTCTGGATCGGTAAGCAGAATTAATTGTTTTAATGAGATAAGGCCGGGGAATATAGGAATAAAACGCTATGTGTGGAAGAAGGGTCTATGAAATTTGCTTGCAAGAAGTTTGCTTGCGGGACTTTTGCTTGCGGAAATTTTCTTGCCGAAGTCTGCTTGCCGAAATTTGCTTGCCCAATCTCGGCAAACTTCTGCAGATTGCCGAGTTGCCGAATTGCAAAATGCCACAAGCAAAGCTCGGCAAGCAAAGTTCGGCAAGCAAAATTCCTGCAAGCAAAGTTCGGCAAGCAAACTTCCCGCAAGCAAACGTCGTACTCCCGTGGAGGAATGGTACGACGGTAACAAAAGCAACTGTAATTTTAGGTCTTCGCACAATCCACAAGCTAACTGGCAGCTCACCGAAGCTTCTACGAGTCGAGGCCGTCACCTGGTCGGATGAGCTGTACGTCAGCGAGCACTCCGGCTTCTCTGTGGCCGATGCCAGCACCAACTACAGAATGACCTACACTTCGTAACTGAGCAATAGCTCCAACACGACTAGCAACCCACTTGTTAATCTGAATGGAATGCAGTTCTCTACCATGGACCGCGACAACGATGAGGGCCATAGCTTTTGTGCCACTCAGCGCGGAAACTCGGGCTGGTGGTGCAATCACTGTAGCAGGTCCGTTCCGAATGGGATCTATTTCAACTCTGCTGTGGTTCACCACGAAAGCATGCACTGGGGTGGCACCGCAGCCCAGGATAAAACTGCGCTGAAGAGCATGCGAATGATGATCCAGCTGGCTTAATGTCGCGTAGCTGGAGACAATCGTTAACTAATAACAAGTGTACTTTCTGTGTTGTAGTTCATTTTCGCCTCTTCAGTGAACTACTCAATAGTAGGGACAGGAAATAAAAAAAATTAAGGCCGATCTATTAATTACTAAGTAATTAAAAACCTATCCAAGTCATGGCTTTGGATAACTAAGCATATTGAGTAGTTCCTGCGTCTCATATATGCTTAAAAATAAAGTTTTTCTTTCTAGGATATTTTATTATAGAATCCCAGATTTAATGTACCAACTAATATTATATCCGATTCCTGAAAACGCATGTAAAACCGATCTCTTGATGATACTGAACCAATTCAAAACTTTAAACTAAAACATATTGATTTTCTGTTGTCGGTTTTTATTAGATCACGACGTAATATATAATGTCTTACAGTTTGAAAGAAACAAAATAAATATATTTAACATCTACTAAAGATCATATAGTTCACTTAATTTCCTATGACGGTCTATTATCACTGAGTCTGAATCTTTTACGCATCCAGAAATAGGACCAAATTTGATTTAAAATCCTTTACCTGTCGCTTTCGATGCCAAATAGTTAAAGGAAGTGATCCTCAGTCAACTTTCCTATTTTAACCATTGGAACTTTTATGATTTATGACCATCGTAGCTGCGTTTTTGGCTCAAGATAGTTTAGCATTTTGACATTCCTAGTTTGCCCCTTACCATTTAACTCACTTTTCATTATGGTTTATAATGGGCGCCGAGCTGTTCTATAGACACCTGGACGTCACAGGGCGTCTGAAAGAGTCAATTTTGGCTTGTTTTCCAACAAAATTGATCTATCTGAAAGCTGTACCAGCCCCCATTATCGGCGAGATAATCCAGCTGGGGCTATAGAAGAGCAACATCAGCCTGCTTCACTATAGCCGCAGCTTCATCCACGACGATCGTCTAGCTGCCTCCTTGCAATTCGCATTATTGCACCTGGTGCACATGTAGGACCCATACTGCTTTTTTAGTAATCCAAAATCATAGAGTATGTGTTCCGTTGTATTACTCTTAGTAGTCTAGTAGACTGGTCCTTTGGAAATTCCGCAGAAATCATGCACCCTCGACGTACTCGACGTACTCATGTTGAAGGACGTCGCTAAAACTCGCTACAGCATAACAACTATTACGCTGACGGATAAACAACGTTGTACCTAATATCAATCAGTCAGTTTCTGAAAACATACAAACCCATTCAACAGGCATGCACTTTTAGTGCTGTCTAATTAAGGCGGCAAAGCGGCAGGAATAAGTGTCATTAAATTGTTACTGTAGTCTAGGATCTTCTGAGAAGGCTCTCTGATAGTCCTGGTCCCTGGATCAGCGCTACCTGCCCGACAAATCTATTTGACACATTTTAGGCCAATTTAATGTTATAGCGAGCAAGTATAACTTGTAAATGAATTTTCTAGGTATTCGATTAATTATGTAACATGCATCAGTGCATTCTGTGGTGTAAAAGAGACTCGACAGCAGAAGCAGAAAACCCGCTGCAAGAAGTTCTCATGCAGCTCTCTGTATCTACAGCTGTACTATACATGGTCCCTTAATCGCGGCAGTGCATGACTTCGAGATTGACAGCTAAAATTGACACTATTGGCAGGTTATACTGAATAGAGCACTTTTACTTGGAAGATCGAGCTTATAGCAATTGTTAGGTGAGCCAGTTTGCAGGGTCGGTGGCAAGCGGATTAGCTCCAAAACGACTACACAAGAAACGTCAACTTCGTTAACATTCCTACAACGTTGCATGACACAGTAGGTTAAACGACCAGCTTCTGCACTATGAGGCCCGAAAATCTCCCTGATCAAATGCTAAATATCCATAATATAATACATGTATATGTAATGCGCTGTTAAAAAATCTTTAATTAATTCAAAACGGTAATATATATCTATATAGTTAGCCATATAATTCCTTAGCGTTCCCTAAGCAATTTACCGTTTTAGGCAGTTACTGATTTGTTGATTTGCCCAGCTAGGGAAGCTCACACTCTATGTGGCTATATGAATTTGAATAAATTCTGGCCGGAGTGCACGACGCGTGTATATACATACAAAGATCGATTCTCTCTCTGCGTGTGCATGTGCTACCACATGTACATGTGCATGTGATTTGCCCAGCTAGGGAAGCCCAAACTCTATGTGGCTATATGAATTTGAATAAATACATACAAATATCGATTCTCTCTCTGCGTGTGCATGTGCTACCGCAAGATTTACATTGACTGCATAATACATCAATCTATCATTGCTACATAGATCTTGTTTTGGCTTCTTGTCCTGGATCATTTAATCCATTTGATGAGGACGCACTTTTTCCCAAATCCCGCGCTAGCACATGGGCTCTAAACTTACTTGTCTACTAACAGTAGGCAGTGGGCATTTTATCCTTTTTCTGCGAATTTTCATAGAATCTATACTAGATATAATGTCTGGCCATACTAGTAGTCATAATAACATAGGCGCAGCTTTTTGGGTCATAAATCATCGCTTTCGAAGCTGGTCTGACAGCCACCTGCGCCTCACTCAGTGTTGAGGCGGGCGCCAGATGGTCTGAGAGGATGCGGGCGGTAGCTTTTTTGTCATCATTTGACAGGCCATCAAGATTTATGAGGTCAGAGCCTATTGTTCGTGTTCACTCAAGCGTGTGACAGCTTTGACAGCTATGCGTTTTACCCCTTAAAGTACTTTGGGATTAGCGATTAGCGATTTCTCTTCATTATCTTCACTTTCTATTTAATAAGAGCTTTCTAATGTATATTTTTTCATTAATTTCCGTCAATCCTACGCGAAAAGTCATAAATCATTTTGTTGCGATTTTGAGTGATTTATGGCCGCACCTGTCATCTTTTTACGACCCCGAGGGAACTGATAGGATCTCTCGGTCACGTGATTCTGGGTAGCAACAAGCTTAGCCAATCAGAAAATTCGGCGCTCATTTAACAAAACGGCTCAGCCAATCAGAATCGACGTGTTCCATTATAACAAACTACGGTCCAGTTGGCGGCTATTTAAACCGGTGTTTTTGGCCCGCTCGGACCGGTACCTGTTCCGACTCTGGCCTGGTTCCTACTCCACCGGCCCGGAACTGACCGTCGTTTCTTGATCCCCGGATTGCGACTTCCCCCCCATCATCATCAAGGACGAGTCCCCCGGTCATCAGCAGCGAACATCAAGTTAAGAGCATCACCTGCTAGCTAACAGCGAAGATTGTGCCGGCATCATCCCGAGTCTACAGCTGCAGAGCATCGAGCCGATTCGGTCACTGTGGATTACCTGGTCTCCGGCTGTTGAGTTTCTGATTGGTTGGGTGAGAGGCTACCTAGACTTGCTTGATTGGGTGATCCTTCATCTGTCCCCTGTTGCAGTAGCTGAATTAGGCGCACACTTTTGCTCATTTTGTTCAATAGTGCTGTTGCTGAGGCAGAAATCATTCAATAATACTGCTAGTAGTCTAAGACTCCAATTCAATCTGAAGTGTGAAGTGAACTAAGGAGAAGGTTAAATCTAACAGTTATTTTTATCGGTTTTATTTCTTTGTTCGCCGATGGCTCAGATGAGTAGCTAAGCTAGTAGGCGCCGGTCACAGTGGACCAATGGCAAGGCAGTTCTCAGTCGACCAATCTATCAAATCAGTGAGCAAAACTGCCAGAAGTGCAGAATCGGCGCCAGAGATGTACTTTGTGCACTCTAGGGTAGCCAAGCGGCTCGGGTAAATGAATCATGCGGTCTCTGAAGTTCGAGTTAGTCTATCATCAGCGCTATGAGAGGCTAGTTGGCGCGTTGAAGGCCAAAAGTACATATCTTCGTATTTAGCAATGTAATAGTACATGTAGCTACCCCATAGACTCGCCACCGCAAGAATCCCCTGCACAAGTCCCCTCTGTACCTGCATGGCCAATGCGATCTAGTCCCAGCAGTGTCCCTTATCATCGGCTATGACTTCGAGATTGACAGCAAAAAGACACTAGTTGGCAGGAAAGTGCATAGCCCCTTCTAGTCGGAAGCCCGATTTCGAGAGTCCCGGTGTGGTGAGCCAGGGCGCACGGGCTGGTGGCAGCAAGTTAGTTGATCTGCGGATTAGCTAATTTCTACTTTCAAAATTCTCCCTGCTCGTCTCTCGCTGTCCCTCTCTTAGCTATAGGACCTAGACTGCTCGCCACACGATCAAGCTACCATGGGGCTGACCATCTGACAGGAGTGGGGGGCCAGGTCTCTAATTGATTTATTTCTGAGCCTGAGGCCCGAAGGCTTCCCTAACAAGGAGCCCGAAGGTCGAAACCCATCACATTTTTCAAAGCGTCGAACGCACGCAATATTTGGAATGAATAATTATCGCAACATCAAGGTATAAGCAAAAAACGTTATAGGTATCTATTTTAATATTTCAAAGCATCTTCTGCAGTTTTAAGCTATAAAAATAAAAATAAATAAAAAATAAACCCAAAGCAAGCAAAATTTGGTATACTGATTCTTTCTTGTCTTTTTCCTAGAAACGCGGTAATTTAAGTCGATGGGAGTGCGACCCTTAAAATTAAAAAGTATCAGTCAGACAGACCAAACCTTCAAGCGTAAACAACGATAATGCTGAAGTTCTAACTAACAAGTTAACGTCTAAATCAATGCAAGCTCAAGTTACTTGCTTAGTTTTAACATAACTTGCTAAAAAAATTAATGTTTGAATATTTTTCCGTATTAAATGCAAAAATTAAATTGCTGCTAAATAAATAATGCGGAGGTATTAGCATTTGTGTGCTTAATTGGTAATTATATTTAAACTATTAAAACTCATCCACAAGTCGTTGTCGCTTTTTTAAGTATAGGAATATTTTTTTGCTTAGGCTAACTTAGTGATTTATGTTCTGAGCTTAATGGATGCTGGTCCATCTGGATCTGGTGCAAGTTCAAGCCCTACTTCAAAATTAACTCGGAGCACTGCCAAACTTGATGGAACAGTTCAAAATGTAGGCACAGACGCTGACAACAGAGACAAAATTATTGATTCAAGTCGACAGCAAGATGAAGATCGCCATAATGAACAGCTCAGACAAGGTAAACCCAAAAACTAAAGGTGTTTTGTTATTGCTAATATTTGACAATTTGTCCTGGTATTAAAGTTTAATGCATTCTTTTAGATTAAAATTGGTCAGTTACAAAAATTGCAGTTGGTTTTGAATGAAGAAAGACAAGTAAAGGTTTTTATTTTTCTAAATGGTTTCCTTGCTAGAATTTTAGCAAATTTAACATTTTAAAGATATTATAAATTCAAAGTTTAGATTTGATATCACTAAAAATTGACTAGTATAGTATTATTCTAAAATTTTATTAAATTTTTTTGGATTATAATCCTCAAACATTGGCATCTAGCAAGTATGCATGTTTGGCATAGTTTTTAGTAAATGGCAGGAATATCAATGAGTATGACTCTTATCCCTATTAGAATAAATGTTAAAAACCCGTGGACGCGCACTTTAGAAAAGAGTCAAACTATTTTACTGCGCTTTAGGATTATTAGAGATGTTCCAAAAAATCTGCAGTTTTGTCAAAATCAAAATTTGCTAACTTTCCAAAATCAAAATTGAAATTTCCCAAAATCATAATTTAGAAAAACAAAGTTTAGTATGATCAACACTCACTTTTTTACTTTCAATTTATTGCTTGAGCAAAAAGTAATACATGTATATGTAGTAGAAAGTAGTTTTATTTTTAGTGACTTTTTAGACACTACCAAAATTTTCACTTCTAAATTTTTTTTGAAATTGAAATTCGCTCTAAAAAAATTCAAACTATGGAAAATTGAAATTGAATTTTCAGAACATCTCAAAGCTTAATAAATTACGAGTTTATAAGCCCCTTCAACAGAGGCATTATACCCATTTCCATGTATATGTATTTGCTAGAGCAGCAGCCAGTAATAAAGGGCAGCGTGTGTGCAGACGATGCGCCTGTGCGCGCGCTATGCTTTAGAAAAATTTCAAAAGTATGCCAGACACCGTCCGCAGTTTTACAACTTTTTCCTATAGGGACTCTTATCAAGGCTAAATGCCTCATCATCTAATTAGTACTATGCCTATATTCAGTGCAAAAGTTAATGTTTTTTGTCATGTCTCATTTTTGAGCTACAATTTTAGACCTAATAGGCCATTCCATATAATTATGGTCGTAACATGACAGACTATTTTTACTTATAAAATGAAATCTAATAATAGAATATACTAAACCAATATTTTGAATGAAGAATTATTTTGTCAAGAATATGTTTATAAAGTTTCATATAGATATCATCATTAGTATAGATGCTATTAAACCTTGAATGGCACTTATGGTCGTAACAACAGGATTTTTGACATATAGAAACTAAAAGGTAAAAGTCTTATAACATTCTTCATTTTTTATATTTTGCAATATTTTTTTCAAATTTGACTAAGAACATCTTTAGAAGTCATACTCTTTTATTAGAATATATAAACTCAAAAAGGCAACAAAAATACAAAAGAAAAGGCAGCCTTATGGTCGTAACATTATGGTCGTAACATAATTTTTTCTGTCAATTCAGTAACTGAAGTACTAATATATTAAAAATATAATGCATTATATGGTTGCTAATGTTTTTATCTGATAATGCAAGTACTATAATTTTATATATAGTTTGTTTTAACCTTCTAAAGCTTTCTATTTGTTTTTAAAAGGTACATAAACTGAATGATGTCTTTTGCTTAGAAAATGTCCAATTTTTACAAAAATAACTTTTTGCCAATTGATAACATACTAATCCAACATTTTATCATTTATTTATTCTTATATTGTTTACATTATATACAAAAAAGATTTGGTAAAAAAAAATGGCTGATAAAGCAATGACAAGCAAAAATATTGACTTTTTTCTATTTTCCAAATATGTCCATCTTATATGGAATGGGCCTAATGCTACATGTCCAAAGGTTTTCTATATAGGCCTAATTTATTTATTCTAATAGGGATATCAAATTTTCAAGATTTTTCTAGACTTGAGATCTAGGCCTATACTTTTAACTTTAAGATAATTGACATATATGCCCAACCTCAAAATTTCACCCATCTAGTGCAACTTAGTTTTGTCTAGATTTGCAATTTAATTTCTCACAATTGCAATTTAGTTCCCCTGATTGCTACTTAATTTTTATTTTGTATGACTTTTCTTGCCTTTTTCTCTTTCTTTTCTTTCTCTTTCTCTTCTCTTTTTTCTCCTTCCTTTCTTTTCTCTTTCTCTTCCTCTTCCTTCTTTTTTCCAATTTTTCATTGTTTTGCATTTTTGATTTTGCAACTTACCTTGGCCAGTGGCCATTTCACTCATTTGGTTTGGATGGATATGGATTGGATATGTGTTGGGCATATATGATAATTGATATTCAAGATTAAGCCTAACTTGCATCTACTTGGCCTATTTATTTATATTTTTATTTATTAATATTATTATTATCACTTGTTAAATGTATACAATGATGATAATAGAAAGATAACAATAATTATTTAATATTTGAGCTTGTTAATAACTTGGTGTATATCAAATGTAAGTATAATAACATTGGTAAGCTTGTCTCTAGTTTGTTTTGCAATTCTATTTTCAAGTTTGATTTGGTACCACAATATAATACCTCTGGCTCTGGGCACTAGATAGAATAGTTGATAGAAAATTAAATAGAGCAGTAGCTAGAATAGTAGATAAAGCAATAGATAATGCAACAAAAGTAGTGATCCGAGGGGCACTACAAAAGTTTTTAGCTATGTCTAAATGGAAGCATCTATGAAGCTGAAAGGGGATGTGAACTTAAGAGTCAAAATGGAGCCTGAAGCATTGGGTCCCGATTTCTCTACGCCAATCCCTTCATATAGAGCCAACTAGCTCCCGTTATGCCGAAAACCCGACCACTTTAGCATTTGGGGATCTCTGTGGGGAGAAAGGGGATAAATGGGGATTTCATGTAAACTTAAGGCTCTACAATGGAGCCTGAAGCATTGGGTCCCGATTTCTCTACGCCAATCCCTTCATTTGGAGCCAACTAGCTCCCGTTATGCCGAAAACCCAACCACTTTAGCATTTGGGGATCTCTGTGGGGAGAAAGGGGATAAATGGGGATTTCATGTGAACTTAAGGCTCTAGAATGGAGCCTGAAGCATTGGGTCCCGATTTCTCTACGCCAATCCCTTCATTTGGAGCCAACTAGCTCCCATTATGCCGAAAACCCGACCACTTTATCCCTTCGATTTCTCTATGCCAATCCCTTCATTTGGAGCCAACTAGCTCCTGTTATGCCAAAAACCCGACCACTTTAGCATTTGGGGATCTCTGTGGGGAGAAAGGGGATAAATGGGGATTTCATATGAACTTAAGGCTCTAGAATGGAGCCTGAAGCATTGGGTCCCGATTTCTCTACGCCAATCCCTTCATTTGGAGCCAACTAGCTCCCGTTATGCCGAAAACCCGACCACTTTAGCATTTGGGGATCTCTGTGGGGAGAAAGGGGATAAATGGGGATTTCATGTGAACTTAAGGCTCTAGAATGGAGCCTGAAGCATTGGGTCCCAATTTCTCTATGCCAATCCCTTCATTTGGAGCCAACTAGCTCCCGTTATGCCGAAAACCCGACCACTTTATCCCTTCGATTTCTCTATGCCAATCCCTTCATTTGGAGCCAACTAGCTCCTGTTATGCCAAAAACCCGACCACTTTAGCATTTGGGGATCTCTGTGGGGAGAAAGGGGATAAATGGGGATTTCATGTGAACTTAAGGCTCTAGAATGGAGCCTTATGCCGAAAATTCTCTATGCCAGTCCCTTCATTTGGAGCCAACTAGCTCCCGTTATGCCGAAAACCCGACCACTTTAGCATTTGGGGATCTCTGTGGGGAGAAAGGGGATAAATGGGGATTTCATGTGAACTTAAGGCTCTAGAATGGAGCCTGAAGCATTGGGTCCCGATTTCTCTACGCCAATCCCTTCATTTGGAGCCAACTAGCTCCCGTTATGCCGAAAACCCGACCACTTTAGCATTTGGGGATCTCTGTGGGGAGAAAGGGGATAAATGGGGATTTCATGTGAACTTAAGGCTCCAGAATGGAGCTCGAATGAGGCCAGCAGACGAAACCGACTGGAATCGATAACTTGTCGGCCCAGATGACTATAACCATCTGGAAATTTGGCCCTGTACTCCTATTTAATGAATGAGAAGTCAAAGAGCAATTGTATTTTAAATGCATGTAATGTCTTTGTACACTCGTATTATTATATTTATTATTGCAGCACTCCTTTATTAGTCGGAAGCAAATATAAAATATTTTTAATTAACAAGTTGAAGGTTTTGAAAAAAATTTACTTTAATGTTTGTCATCTTGAAAGCAAAATGCGCTTTAGCTGTCGTCATACTAGTAGCAGCTCACTAACTGCCTAAGCCTGCACCATTGCGATCAATGTAAGGAATCCTGTTTCATGAACAAATGGATTCCAACCTGGTTCAATCCTCATGTCATCGATTTTATACCAGACGTTGCTTTTAAAGATGCAGCAGGTGTAGTGCCCTTCTTGCATAGAGCGGCCTTGATGCGAAATAGTAAACACTGGGCAACCAAGGGACGAGACACTTCCTGCTCGATCTGACCAATTGATACTCGTGTGCAGCTTGTGCCCATTAGATCCCGTCTGGTTAATGTGCAGCAGTGTCACTCTCCCGGCAACAGCTTTTACTTCTTGGACGGACTCACCATTGCACTCTGGATTCACACATTGCAAACGCTGTGGTGTTGTCCACGCATTGTAGAGGTTCTCAATGTTGATTGGTGCACTTGAAAACTGCTTTAATGCGATTGAAATCACTCTGCCGTCGATGGTTCCATTGGGAAGCTCTTCAATGGAGCTGAGGCAGCTCTGGCAAGTTCGAACCAGAGAAAACTCTGTGAGACTGCGCGGCTCCAGTTCCATTCGCTGCAGAACGCACTGCAGCAGTTCATTCATGCAGTGCTGCTGTCTAGGCGCGAATTGATCTGGTAGTTGGCCTCTCAATGCTTCCAAAAACCGATCTACGCTGGCAGGCCCTGTCGCCATGGCGGTCAGCAGGTCTCTCATGGCGTTATGTACCATACCGCCATTCACAGGCAATATGATCTTCATGTCGTATTGAAGAAAGTGAAAGAGCTGCACGACAACATTAGCGTAACATTGCAGACCTCTATTTGAGAGACCGACAAGTCTCGGATTCTGCGAACGGCCAAAGTCTGACTGTGAAGTCTCATGTTGACTCTGCTGATCTTGACGATGATGTTGGGGATGCTGGCTCCGGTCCCGTTGGCTGTTTTGGTGAGCCTGAGGTGTTGTTTCATCTACACTGCCATATAATCTGGAAATGAGTACGCGCGGAAGGACAGAATCAACGAAACGAACTCTTGCACCGGAATTCTTGTAACCTTGAGGCTCGTAGGCGTAGCAGCCTAATATCTTCAGCACGGCCATGACATGGCAGTCACAACCTGCTGTTTTGCTACCGGCAACTGATGTCGAGTAGTAGCCATGTAGAAATTGCAGGCCAGAATCTCGAAAGCCAAATCGGTTGCCATAGGGAGTTTTGCAGATTCGAAGAAGTACGCGATAAACCTTGGACTTGTGACGCGAGAAGACAGCAGCCAAATAGATCCATGATGGTTGCCATTGGCCGAATTTGCTGCTCCAGTTGGTTGGCTGAGTCACTTGCAGGAACTTCCAGCATTTCAAATGACTGGGTAATTCTGATGTTAGAGCCTCAAACTGTTGCCAGGAGTCACCATCATAGCTGCCGAGTACTTCCCTGACTCGAATATTTTGAATGTAGCTGTCAGACTGTTCAAGCTGATATGGTCCCACTGACACCTCCTCTAGATTTTCGGGACAGATTCTGGGAAACCCAGAGCTTTGAGGATCTAGCGGATCAACCACGGTCCAAATCCTGGAGCTAGCAGTAGGAATTCGCGTTAGATCGCAGTTGTAGCCCAACTGCTCAATTTCATCCAGTTCGTTTGATAAAAACACACGTTGTGTAAAGTTCTGGCCGTATTCAAAGAGCGAGAGCCCGGACCATGATGACAGAAGCTTTCTATGCGACTCAAAACCCGGATGCGTGCGATTGTACATGGCCATAGAATTCTCGATGACAACATCGAGGCGGCTGCGATCACAGAACATCGCAGGCTGCAGCCACTGATATGGTTCATGTCTTTCGTTGATGCACTTGTCTTGCTTGATTGCAGCAAAGCTGCACTCGACAAGATAACGAAACATTGTTGCACAGCGACTTGTGTTGGCTTCCAATGCCGTTAGCTTTCCAGTGATTGGTAGTCCTTGTTTTGGAACTTGGTTCTCAACAAGTTCAAAATTCTCGTTTAGCACCTCGTCACCTGGACCAGTGGGAAAGAGGAGCGATGTATTGCCTTCGCTCTCTCTCTTTACAAAATCAACGAAGTTTAAACTCATTGGAGAGCAGGGCTGGCGTGTATAGCCTTTATCAAAGATAGCGACAACCTGAAAGGCACTGCAACCTGAGCACAGAATTCGTAGTAAATCTGCTTCAATTGTGCCACTTGCCTCCATTTCGAGTTGTAGTGCCGTCAGGTTTCCATCGCCAAGAACTGGTGAGATAGCGCCTGTTAGCGGCCCACAGTAGATTATGTGTCCATGGCTGTTTACAATAGCCATCTTTTTTGTCACATTACTACTTTTGTGAGCAGAGTAGGTTCGGGTCTGAGCGTGGTGGCAGCTGCTCTTAGAAAGATAAAAATAGGTGTGGTCTCCGACAAGCAATACCAGCTGCTTTCCTTTTAGCAGTCGATTGAAAACTTCAAGGATGAACTCGTCTCTCACCACACAGCGTTTCAACAAGCCAGATGGATCATCGCTTCTGGCAAGGAACCGTGGGTGGAAAGGATCATGGCGATACTGCTGCTCTGCTAGTTCCCAAAAAATATCGCAAGCTCGACGGGCAGATATGTTAAAGTCAAAAGCCAGAGCTTCGAAGCTTTGACCTTGTCGTATCTTCTTCAGATAAAGAAACACGCGATTCTCCTTAGACAGAAAGCGCAATCGTATAGTATCCGGAAGAGACGCGCAAAAATCATTAAACTGGTTTCGATCCATGCCAGTAACCTGCTCGAGCTCTACTAAAGTGTCTTTACTAATGCTAGGGAAAATATTAGGATTCAGAAAACATCGGATGTATTCATCTGCTGAGTCTAAAAAGCACCGCGCTTCTCTAGCGTTGCGTAAAACTGGCGGCGGAACAAGAGTAGTTTTTGAAGGCGAAGATCCATATCTGCTCGTCTGCAGATGTTTAGTTAAGTTGCTAGTTTTGCTAAAAGCATGACCACACTTTGGACATGAATTGCCAGACATGACTGTGCAATCAGAAAAGTCAGATGCAAAGAAAACAAACGCAGTAAACGCAAACGGAAAAGTCCTATTACACGATAAAGTGACTCTCTGATTCGTAGCAGACTATTATGAATGAAAACCTAGCAGGAATAATATTGAAATCAAGTAGCTATCAAGTAAAACTGTTTAAAACTTGCTAAAGCATAAAAATAATGCAGAGCATTAAAACTTTCAAACCACTTACGCAGGCTTTCGATGTCATACTCAACACAACATTTGAGAGCAACAGAGTTGAATACAAAAGCAAGTTAAAAAAGCTGGCTATTGCGTTTGATGGTTCAATAAAAACATGTGCAGGTCGTTCTCTGTACAAAAATCTGCAAATAGGAAACAAAATTCTTGGTAAAATCGCATATAAATATTGATCTCACACTTCCGGTGCTTGCGAATCGGTTTTCAAAACTATAAAAAAGAATGTCGTCGAAAAATACCATAATATAAAGATTTTCTGAGGGGGGAGGGGGCGGATCCAACTGGGTGGATTAGCCAAGGGAGGGTGGAGTTAGGCAGGCTTGGATTTTTGCGAAAATTCGATTGGTCCTCCCAAACATTTATTGCGGGTCGCCTCCTAAGGTGGGGGGAGGGTGACCGCTTCCCCACCCGCCAGCCCGAATGGCGCTGATGGCACCTTATGGTCTTGGGCAATTATACCGTAAAAAACTCGCGGCCTAAACCAAAAACTGAAATGTGAGGGCCATTGACTCGCTTCTTGGTTTCCAAAATAATCACAAATAATTCTTAACATGGCTTAAGGGCTGCATAACACTGCGCGTTTTTGAGATAAACTCTAGAGCCCTAAGTTCACATGAAATCCCCATTTATCCCCTTTCTCCCCACAGAGATCCCCAAATGCTAAAGTGGTCGGGTTTTCGGCATAACGGGAGCTAGTTGGCTCCAAATGAAGGGATTGGCGTAGAGAAATCGGGACCCAATGCTTCAGGCTCCATTCTAGAGCCTTAAGTTCACATGAAATCCCCATTTATCCCCTTTCTCCCCACAGAGATCCCCAAATGCTAAAGTGGTCGGGTTTTCGTCATAACGGGAGCTAGTTGGCTCCAAATGAAGGGATTGGCGTAGAGAAATCGGGACCCAATGCTTCAGGCTCCATTCTAGAGCCTTAAGTTCACATGAAATCCCCATTTATCCCCTTTCTCCCCACAGAGATCCCCAAATGCTAAAGTGGTCGGGTTTTCGGCATAACGGGAGCTAGTTGGCTCCAAATGAAGGGATTGGCGTAGAGAAATTGGGACCCAATGCTTCAGGCTCCATTCTAGAGCCTTAAGTTCACATGAAATCCCCATTTATCCCCTTTCTCCCCACAGAGATCCCCAAATGCTAAAGTGGTCGGGTTTTCGGCATAACGGGAGCTAGTTGGCTCCAAATGAAGGGATTGGCGTAGAGAAATCGGGACCCAATGCTTCAGGCTCCATTCTAGAGCCTTAAGTTCACATGAAATCCCCATTTATCCCCTTTCTCCCCACAGAGATCCCCAAATGCTAAAGTGGTCGGGTTTTCGGCATAACGGGAGCTAGTTGGCTCCAAATGAAGGGATTGGCGTAGAGAAATCGGGACCCAATGCTTCAGGCTCCATTTTGACTCTTAAGTTCACATCCCCTTTTCACAGCTTCTCAAAGTATTCTCCACCAGCCTGGATGCAGCGCCTCATCCTCTCAAACCAGTTGACAAAGCAGTGGTGCCACTCAGAAGTCGACACCCCTTCCACCATCTTGTCGAATGCATCAGCAGCCTCCTCTGCAGTCGAAAATCGGCGACCACGCAGCGAGTCCTTGACTTTAGGGAACAAAAAAAGTCACACGGTGCCAGATCAGGCGAGTATGGCGGGTGACTGGTCAGCTGCAGTCCCTGAGTCTGCAGGAACTGCCGTGTTGCCTGAGCCGTGTGAGTGCTCGCGTTGTCCTGATGCAGCGTCAGGCCTCGGACACCTGACTTCGGACGCGTCCTGCTCAGGCTGTGAATGACCTGCGGCAAGCAGACGCCGGTATACCAGGCCACAGTCACCGTGCGCTGGTCCAGCAGCCGCACAGTCGCCACGTGACCTGAGCGACGGAAAAAAGTTGCGACCATTTGCTTGCCGGTGCTCCTGCCTCGCACGACCTTCATTGGCGGCACCTCGTCCGGAAACGCCCACACCTGCGACTGGCACTTGCGCTCTGGCTCGTAGCAGTAAACCCAAGTCTCGTCGCATGTTACAATGTCGGCGACCGCCTTAGACGCTCCATCGCTGTACTTCTGCAGCATCTGGCGACACCAGTCGACCCTGGCCTGCTTCTGCTCAGGCTTCAGCAGGTGGGGCACCCAACAACTGGTCAGCTTGCGCAAGCCGATGTGGTTGTGGAGGATTTTGGCGATGGCCGGCGAATGGATGCCCAGGGATGCCTCGATCTCCTTGTAGGTTATCCGCCAGTCAGCTTCTACCAGCTGGCGGACACGAGCCACTGTTTCTGGTGTCGTGGCGGTTGAAGGTCGGCCTGTACGCTCCTCATCTTCCAACGAGTCTCGGCCACGACGAAACTCGCGGAACCAGTTGCTGACGGACGTCGCAAGTGATGGAGCAGCTTCTGGAAAAGCCGCTGACAGCCTTTCGTGGCACTGGCGGCAATCAAGGCCGCTGCGATAATCATAGAAGATCATGGCACGAAAGTGCTCGCGATTCAGTTCCATGAGCTCCGCTGGAAAGTGGGCAGAGGTGCTGAAGTTATCTGGCTCTAGCGGCTAAATGCTGCGAGATATTTGCGTGAAATTTTATTCATCATGGTCCTGTAAGCCTGTGAAAAATTAATCTGATAGGACAAACAGCTGAGGTGTAGCTAAAAACTTTCGTAGTGCCCCTCGTATATAGAGTGGTTTATAGAGTAGTAGAAGATAAGAGCTAGAGGCTAGAGCATTTTCTGATACCATTTTCTATTCCTTTTGGCCATAAACATCATTTTCTACCATGGCACTATATTGCAACACTGATTATAACTTGAAAAAATCTCAGGAAACAAACTAAAAGATTACTATAACAGCATAACATCATAGTCACAAGTAGTCAAATAATATCAAATCTTTATTTTTTAGATCTCAAAACTGAGATTGAGATAAAAAAGTCATAAGATATTGACAATCGAGATTGAAATCTTGTCCAACTCTTGTCTAACTTTTTATGCAATATTTTTAAGTTAGAAATAAAGTGAATCATTTAGATTTTAATAAGTCTAAATAGCAACTAATAAGCAAATCAAATTAATTCCTGCTTTTATTACTTAAAATATAACTTTTGTTAAGTAAATAATTCAGTCATATTTTTTCCTAGGTTTTTTCACTAGAAACAAGATGAATCTATTGCAGTCTAATGCAATTTTTCCTTAGACAACTTTTTAAAATATACCTAGTTCTAAAATAACTTTCCTACACTCTATATACTTTATAGAATTGTTACATGTTTTTTTATATTTAGAAAATCTTTTAAACTAGGAGTCTGTTTATAGCATAGGTCTAAACTATATTAGATGACCTTTTTTCCTATGACCTACATTGGACACCTATTTCCTTCCCCCATATGCTTGCAGTTTGCAGTAAAAAATATCCAACTAAGCCAAAGGCAGACCTAGAAAATTTTGAGGGTTGGGGCAAGTTGTTCTAAGCAACTGTAACCCAATATTAGGAAACAGACCTTGCATGGTTATAGGGTAAAAAAGTATAGCCCAATTTTTTTTGGGCATGGCACTATAGCCCCCCCCCTTGGCCCCTCTTCTTGGATCTATCCATGCATTAAGCATTTAAGACTATACTTTTAAATTGGGTTGGTTGGTATCTAGGTTTTTTTAAATAATATATTTGTAGTGTTGTTTGACAAATTGAGTCCAAATTCAAGTTGCCAAATTGAAAGCCAGAAAGCCCAGAATGCTAGTTGGCATTAGTCAAAAAATTAAAAATTAAATAAATTACTAAAGTCTCTACCCTACTCTTTACAATGATAAGTCTTTCTCATCTATAGAATTTACAAAGTATATAGACTTCATGCTTGTGGATTACTGAGACATAACAATTGATAAAAATTTTTCATAAATGAATTCAATAATTAATGGATTATAGATACTTCAACAAATGCCCATTTTGAATTCAGACTCCACATTCAAGGTGGCAAAAATTACAGTTGAAATATCATAACACAGTATCACAAAAACCTTATCTATGCCTTCAACTTAAAAATTTAACATGTTTAATGTAGGCTATTTTTATAAAACAAAATCTTAATAGACATTTCTTTAATTTTAGAGCTCTACTACTTGATTATAAAGTTTCTTGAGACTGGACCATGTGCAGAGGTTGCTACTGTAAGTACTAGATCTTAATATTATTATTGTTATTGTTTTAATTTCCAATTTTTCAAATGTGTTTCTTGCATACAATTGATATAAAAATGTACTTTCTTTATTTTTTTAGCAACTAAAAGCTCTTTGCGAAACAAATCAGGTTGGTAATTCAGATTAAATTAGTTGGTATTAATAAAATTCTATTTATTTAAAATTTTGGTAAACTTGTTTTTTATAGCTTCTGCCTCCGCGCAAGGATTGGACTGGACGTAATCATGTTCGAAGTTTTGAAGAATTTGTAAGTTGCTCCTCAATACTCAATTTTGAATTTTGAATTAACATCTCACGATTGGGATTTCCATGCTGTCATCCCATGATTGAGATTTCCATGCTGTCATCCCATGATTGAGATTTCCATGCTGTCATCCCATGATTGGGATTTCCATGCTGTCATCCCATGATTGAGATTTCCATGCTGTCATCCCATGATTGAGATTTCCATGCTGTCATCCCATGATTGGGATTTCCATGCTGTCATCCCATGATTGAGATTTCCATGCTGTCATCCCATGATTGGGATTTCCCTGCTGTCATCCCATGATTGAGATTTCCATGCTGTCATCCCATGATTGAGATTTCCATGCTGTCATCCCATGATTGGGATTTCCATGCTGTCATCCCATGATTGAGATTTCCATGCTGTCATCCCATGATTGAGATTTCCATGCTGTCATCCCATGATTGAGATTTCCGTGCTGTCATCCCATGATTGAGATTTCCATGCTGTCATCCCATGATTGAGATTTCCATGCTGTCATCCCATGATTGAGATTTCCGTGCTGTCATCCCATGATTGAGATTTCCATGCTGTCATCCCATGATTGAGATTTCCGTGCTGTCATCCCATGATTGGGATTTCCATGCTGTCATCCCATGATTGGGATTTCCATGCTGTCATCCCATGATTGAGATTTCCGTGCTGTCATCCCATGATTGGGATTTCCATGCTGTCATCCCATGATTGGGATTTCCATGCTGTCATCCCATGATTGAGATTTCCATGCTGTCATCCCATGATTGAGATTTCCGTGCTGTCATCCCATGATTGGGATTTCCATGCTGTCATCCCATGATTGAGATTTCCGTGCTGTCATCCCATGATTGAGATTTCCATGCTGTCATCCCATGATTGAGATTTCCATGCTGTCATCCCATGATTGAGATTTCCATGCTGTCATCCCATGATTGGGATTTCCATGCTGTCATCCCATGATTGAGATTTCCATGCTGTCATCCCATGATTGAGATTTCCATGCTGTCATCCCATGATTGGGATTTCCGTGCTGTCATCCCATGATTGAGATTTCCATGCTGTCATCCCATGATTGGGATTTCCATGCTGTCATCCCATGATTGAGATTTCCGTGCTGTCATCCCATGATTGGGATTTCCATGCTGTCATCCCATGATTGGGATTTCCATGCTGTCATCCCATGATTGAGATTTCCGTGCTGTCATCCCATGATTGGGATTTCCATGCTGTCATCCCATGATTGAGATTTCCATGCTGTCATCCATGATTGAGATTTCCATGCTGTCATCCCATGATTGAGATTTCCGTGCTGTCATCCCATGATTGGGATTTCCATGCTGTCATCCCATGATTGGGATTTCCATGCTGTCATCCCATGATTGAGATTTCCATGCTGTCATCCCATGATTGAGATTTCCGTGCTGTCATCCCATGATTGGGATTTCCATGCTGTCATCCCATGATTGAGATTTCCGTGCTGTCATCCCATGATTGGGATTTCCGTGCTGTCATTCCATGATTAGGATTTCCATGCTGTCATCCCATGATTGGGATTTCCATGCTGTCATCCCATGATTGGGATTTCCATGCTGTCATCCCATGATTGGGATTTCCCTGCTGTCAACCCATGATTGGGATGTCCCTGCTGTCATCCCATGATTGGGATTTCCGTGCTGTCATTCCATGATTGGGATTTCCATGCTGTCATCCCATGATTGGGATTTTTATGCTGTCATCCCATGATTGGGATTTCCGTGCTGTCATTCCATGATTGGGATTTCCCTGCTGTCAACCCATGATTGGGATTTCCATGCTGTCATCCCATGATTGGGATTTCCATGCTCCCATTCCATTGGGATTTCCGTGCTGTCATCCCATGATTGGGATTTCCCTGCTGTCAACCCATGATTGGGATTTCCGTGCTGTCATCCCATGATTGAGATTTCCATGCTGTCATCCCATGATTGAGATTTCCGTGCTGTCATCCCATGATTGGGATTTCCATGCTGTCATCCCATGATAGGGATTTCCATGCTGTCATCCCATGATTGGCATTTGTGATTTGTGTGTTAATTTTTCATGCATAAGTTTTTTGATGGTATCCTAGTATGTGGTACTTTTTGTTGCTATCCCATGCGATAATTATGGATTATATTAAATTCCAAGGAAGGTCAGTATATTTTTGTTGTATTTTTACTCACCAATCGCTCTCAGGATCGCTTCCATCCTCACGTGACCGGCAGTCATCTGGTCGAAGTGTGCTCAGCTATGGGCCCTCTGCTAGAGCGCGCTTATCCGTCTGGCGCTTCAGCGCCCGATGCCAGCAGTCGGGCGCTAACAGGGGGCGCCTGTTCCAGCCTTCTGGGATCAGCTGTGCAGTCCCTGCTGCGGTCGCCTGCCGGTGAGTGTTAAGGCAGTGTTTTTGGCTTAGATTTTTTGCTGATAAACTGGATGGAGTTGCCTAATTACTTTCCAGGGAGCCAGATCCTAATATAACCAAATCTAATCTCATATAGATCCTAATCTATCCAAATGGATCCTAATATGGATCCTAATCTATCCAAATCTAATCTCATAGTATAGATCCTAATCTATCCAAATGTAATCTCATATGGATCCTAATCTATCCAAATCTAATCTCATAGTATAGATCCTAATTTACCCAAATCTAATCTAATATAGATCCTAATCTATCCAAATGTAATCTCATATAGATTCTAATATACCCAAATCTAATCTCATATAGATCCTAATCTATCCAAATGGATCCTAATATGGATCCTAATATGGATCCTAATCTATCCAAATCTTATCTCATAGTATAGATCCTAATCTATCCAAATGTAATCTCATATGGATCCTAATCTATCCAAATCTAATCTCATAGTATAGATCCTAATTTACCCAAATTAATCTAATATAGATCCTAATCTATCCAAATCTAATCTCATATGGATCCTAATCTATCCAAATGTAATCTCATATGGATCCTAATCTATCCAAATCTAATCTCATATAAATCCTAATCTATCCAAAGCTAATCTCATATAGATCCTAATAGATCCAAATCTAATCTCATAGTATAGATCCTAATCTACCCAAATCTCATCTCATATGGATCCTAATCTAAATCTACCCAAATCTCATCTCATATGGATCCTAATCTAAATCTACCCAAATCTCATCTCATATGGATCCTAATCTAAATCTACCCAAATCTCATCTCATATGGATCCTAATCTATTCATATCGAATCAAATTTATTCGACGCTTGCAATTGCAGGAGCCACTGGCGTGTCTTTGCAAGGCAAGTTGTAGCATAACTCCCCTATAGAAGTATTTATCTATGTTAATTTGCTTTTTTCTTTTAGTTGTTAGAATGCATAGAATTAATCATATAGCAATATTTTTGTTTGGATGTTTCGGCACTAATATTTGGTCATTGTGCTTGAGAATTAGTATTTTCTTTTTAGTTTTGTATATACGCTTGCATAAATCCTCTAAACATCTGCATAGTGTGTCATCCCTACTCGCTGCTGGTACTTCTACACAATAGTGCCATTGCTATACTGTCTTTTGTTAGTTGCATCACCTGTTTAGTTCAATGTAGCAAACCTAGTAGTTATCTAGCAGTTTATTAAAAAAAGCTTCGATACAAAATTTACAGATCACGGCAGTATTTATCTGACGCTTAGTCAGAGCTTTCCAGTGCATAAGCGCGGCTTTCGATTGCCAGTGAATTGTGTTCGATCCAAGCGGAACGTTCGTAAGTTGATTGCAAATATTTTTCTGCTATCAAATGCTATCACCTCTACTAACTCCACTATTTAAAGTAGTCTGTAGCGCGTATAGGGGGTTGTAGCCCAGTGGTTAGAGCGTCGGACTCGCAACTTAAGGTCGGAGGTTCGATTCCCGATCCCACTGGAGCAAGACACTTAACTCTGCATTGCTTCAGTTCAGCATTAGCTGGGGTAATTGAGGCTGTGTGTAGCGACCCCCCAGTCCTTGGACTGAGCAGCCGTACGCAGCCTTCAGAGGCGCCGCGCAATAGCTGCGGGCAGCGGCTGAGCTGTCGGTTGCACATCTAGCTCATTTGGACCAGGTGTCATTAAGGTAGTGCGTAAAAAGGCAAAATAGTCTGTTGCACTTTTTCAAGTAAATTGTATCCTCATTTTGTATGAAAGTAGTCTGTACCGCTTATGCTTGATTTTTTTTAGCCAACTGCGTTCTACAAAGCGCCTACGATCCGCGGCATCGCAACCAGCTGGAGAGCGCCATCTACAAACGATTGAAGTTTCGCAAACGTATCGTTGGTCACGGCAATTCAGTCTACTGCGTTGTGTTCGATAGAACGTCTCGATTTGTTATTACTGTAAGTAGCATATTTTTTGCTTGCTAAAATCTTAAACATTTAGTAAAGAAAGTTAATTAAAATCAGTATAGATTTTAGAATAGGATTTTACTTAATTTAAGATCATTTCGATACATATCGGCAATAAAATAATAAAGTTGGTACAGGTTCTCCTTAATTAAAAAAGAATGTCATAAACATAATCATGTTTCCCTTACTAAAGTGTCGTTTTCGATACATATCGGGAACAGGATTTTAAAAATTTAATTCTTTTTCCTATAAAATTTTTCCTATACTTTTGAAAGTATTATGCATAGCTTTTTAAAAGAAAAAATCATTAAAGATTTTTGAAAAATCAATTGCAGGGCGCAGACGATTCCCTAATTAAAGTTTGGTGCTGCCGTTCGTTGCGCCTATTAGCCACTCTGCGCGGGCATCGCAATGAAATCTGCGATCTGACCGTATCGCACGATAATCGCCTATTAGCTTCCGGCGCATGCGATAAGCGCGTCATGGTTTGGCGTTTAGATAATTGCGCTCCAATTGCCGTGCTGAGCTTGCACACTTCGGCTATCATCTCCGTAGCTTTTTCCCCGTCGGTCCGGGGTTCGAAACGATGGCTGGCATCGACAGCTAAGGACGGCTGCGTCTGCTTCTGGTCCTACGATCCAGCCAGCTTGAAGTTTGAAGAACGGCCTGTCAAGTTTATTGAACGATCCAGGCCCGGCTGCTGCATGATGGCCAGCTGCTTCAGCGCCGGCGGCGGCTTCTTTGTCGGCGGTTGCTCCGATCACGCCATCCGGGTGTACAGCTTCCAGCCTGGAATACCGGAGAAAATCGGCGAACTCGAGGGTCACAAGGGTAGCGTTGATAGCGTCGCCTATAGCCACTGGGATGGCAGATTTGCCAGCTGCAGTACAGATGGAACATGCCGAGTGTGGAGCTACTCTAGACAGCTGTGGCGCTCTCTGGTGCTGTGCCCGCCCGGGCCAAGTCAACAAGCTAGAGGCGTTAGTTGGACAGCTGACGATAGGTTAGTGACTTTTTTGCCTTTGTAAAGTATTCTTTCGATACATATCGGTTGTGTGTTATTCTATGAATTAGGCTTTCAAATTGTCATTTGAAAGTAACATGTAGTTACTAGGTTAGTTTTAGAACCTGAACTAGCAATCTTCGCCCCCCGATGGGGGACATCTGGATAGAATCCTTTTTTACAAATAAAAAATAGACAGCGAAATAAAGCCTTCAAAAAACAACAACAGATATTCCCTCTAAAAACAAAACATCCCAAGATAGCAAGCATCCTCAGACAGCATTCAAGCATCAATCCCCAAATAGCAAGCATCCCCCAGACTGCAAGCATCCCCCAGGTAGCAAGCATCCCCCCGATAGCAAGCAACCCCAGATAGCAAGCATCCCCAGATAGCAAGCATTCCCCCAGACCCCAGATAGTAAGCATCCCCCAGACAGCAAGCATCCCGCAGATAGCAAGCATCCCCCAGATAACAAGCATCCCCCGATAGCAAGCAGCATCCCCCGATAGCAAGCAACGCCAGATAGCAAGCATCCCCCAGATAGCAAGCATTCCCCCAGACCCCAGATAGTAAGCATCCCCCAGACTGCAAGCATCCCCCAGGTAGCAAGCATCCCCCGATAGCAAGCAACCCCAGATAGCAAGCATCCCCAGATAGCAAGCATTCCCCCAGACCCCAGATAGCAAGCATCCCTCAGACAGCAAGCATCTCGCAGATAGCAAGCATCCCCCAGATAGCAAGCATCCCCCCGATAGCAAGCAACGCCAGATAGCAAGCATCCCCAGATAGCAAGCATTCCCCCAGACCCCAGATAGTAAGCATCCCCCAGACTGCAAGCATCCCCCAGGTAGCAAGCATCCCCCCGATAGCAAGCAACCCCAGATAGCAAGCATCCCCAGATAGCAAGCATTCCCCCAGACCCCAGATAGCAAGCATCCCTCAGACAGCAAGCATCTCGCAGATAGCAAGCATCCCCCAGATAGCAAGCATCCCCCCGATAGCAAGCAGCATCCCCCCGATAGCAAGCAACCCCAGATAGCAAGCATCCCCCAGATAGCAAGCATCCCCCAGATAGCAAGCATCCCCCAGATAGCAAGCATCCCCCAGATAGCAAGCATCCCCCAGATAGCAAGCATCCCCCCGATAGCAAGCAACCCCAGATAGCAAGCATCCCCAGATAGCAAGCATCCCCCAGACCCCAGATAATAAGCATCCCCCAGATAGCAAGCATCCCCCAGATAGCAAGCATCCCCAGATAGCAAGCATCCCCCCGATAGCAAGCATCCCCCAGATGGCAAGCATCCCCCCGATAGCAAGCAACGCCAGATAGCAAGCATCCCCCAGATAGCAAGCATTCCCCCAGACCCCTGATAGCAAGCATAACCTGGATACAAAGATACCTTTTAATATCTAGCAACCCCCTTTCAGATAGCAAGTACCCTCCACCCACAAGAGCAAGCATCCCCCTGTAAGCAAGTAGCTAGTGCAACTATTTCCTTAGCTTTATAGTGGTTTCATTTTGTTTGGCATGACACTTCTTTTATGTTTGAAACGGGGTCTCTTTTTTGTTTAAAAAGGTGCATCTTTAATGCTTGATATGGTAGCTCCTCTATGTTTGACATGGTAGCTCTTTTGTGTTTGACATGATAGCTCTTTAATGTTTGACATGGTGTCTTCTATATTTGACGTGGTGGCTCTTTAATGTTTGACATGGTGTCTTCTATATTTGACGTGGTGGCTCTTTAATGTTTGACATGGTGGCACTTTTATGTTTGACATGGTGGCTCTTTATTGTTCGCCATGGTGGCCCTGTTACGTTTGACATAGTGTCTCTTCTATGTTTGACATGGTGGCTATTTTGTGTTTGACATGATAGCTCCTTAATGTTTGACATGGTGGCTCTTTAATGTTTGACATGGAGTCACGTATATTTTTGACATAATAGCTCTTTTATGTTTGACATGGTGGCTCTTTAATGTTCGACATGGTGGCTCTTTAATGTTCGCCAGTGTGGCTCTTTAATGTTCGCCATGGTGGCTCTTTAATGTTTGACATGGTGGCTCTTTTATGTTTGACATGGTGGCTCTTTAATGTTCGCAATGGTGGCTCTTTATTTTTTGACATGGTGGCCCTTTAATGTTTGACATGGTGGCTCTTTATTGTTTGACATGGTGGCACTTTTATGTTTGACATGGTGGCTCTTTAATGTTCGCCATGGTTGCTCTTTAATGTTTGACATGGTGGCTCTTAAATGTTTGACATGGTGGCTCTTTAATGTTTGACATGGTGGCTCTTTAATGTTCGACATGTTGGCTCTTTAATGTTCGACATGGTGGCACTTTTATGTTTGACATGGTGGCTCTTTAATGTTCGCCATGGCAGCTCTGTTATGTTTGACATAATGGCTATTTTGTGTTTGACATGATAGCTCTTTAATGTTTGACATGGAGTCACGTAGATTTTTTACATAATGGCTCTTTTATGTTTTACATGGTGGCTCTTTTATGTTTGACATCGTTGCTCTTTTATATTTGACATGGTGGCTCTTTAATGTTCGCCATGGTGGCTCTTTAATGTTTGACATAGTGGCTCTTTAATGTTTGACATGGTGGCTATTTTGTGTTTGACATGGTGGCTCTGTTATGTTTGACATAGTGTCTCTTCTATGTTTGACATGGTGGCTATTTTGTGTTTGACATGATTGCTCTTTAATGTTTGACATGGTGGCTCTTTAATGTTTGACATGGAGTCACGTATATTTTTGACATAATAGCTCTTTTATGTTTGACATGATGGCTCTTTAATACTTGACATGGTGGCTCTTAAATTTTTGACATGGTGGCTCTTTAATGTTTGACATGGTGGCTCTTTAATGTTCGACATGTTGGCTCTTTAATGTTCGACATGGTGGCACTTTTATGTTTGACATGGTGGCTCTTTAATGTTCGCCATGGCAGCTCTGTTATGTTTGACATAATGGCTATTTTGTGTTTGACATGATAGCTCTTTAATGTTTGACATGGTGGCCCTTTTATGTTTGACATCGTTGCTCTTTTATGTTCGACATGGTGGCTCTTTTATATTTGGCATGGTGGCTCGTTTATGTTCGACATGGTGGCTCTTTTATGTTCGACATGGTGGCTCTTTTATGTTCGACATGGTGGCTCTTTTATGTTCAAAATGGTGGCTCTTTTATGTTTGACATGGTGGCTCTTTTATGTTTTACATGGTGGCTCTTTTATGTTTGACATCGTTGCTCTTTTATATTTGGCATGGTGGCTCTTTTATGTTCGACATGGTGGCTCTTTTATGTTCAAAATGGTGGCTCTTTTATGTTTGACATGGTGGCTCTTTTATGTTCGACATGGTGGCTCTTTAATGTTCGCCATGGTGGCTCTTTAATGTTCGACATGGTGGCTCTTTTATGTTTGGCATGGTGGCTCTTTTATGTTCGACACGGTGGCTCTTTAATGTTCGACATGGGGGCTCTTTAATGTTTGACATGGTGGCTCTTTTATGTTCGAAATGGTGGCTCTTTTATTTTCGACATGGTGGCTCTTTTATGTTTGACATGGTGGCTCTTTTATGTTTGACATGGTGGCTCTTTTATGTTTGAAATGGTGGCTCTTTTATGATTGCCATGGTGGCTCTTTTATGTTTGAAATAATGGCTATTCAATGTTTGACATGGTGCCAATTTTATGTTTGACATTGCGCTTTTTTAATGTTTAGCATTTTGTGTTTTTAATGTGCTTTAATAAAAAAATTATTTTGCACTACTAAGATTCGAACCCAGGTCGCTTAATTAGCACTCCAGTCTGTTCGCATCAAGGCTATCTCTTTTTAATGAGAGAACATGAATTGTGGCCCTTATAATTCAATTCTTACAGTAAGTTGGTTAGAGTAAAAAGTTATGACATAATCAATTTCTCAATCAGCCAGTATTAGTCTCAATTCAAGTTAGCAATATGGTTACGCAATTACAATCAAGTCTTGTGTGCATTTCTTCGGCACTGTTTTGAACTTGTTGTGATGCAATATTTATCACAATCGGGATTTAGGCAGTCAGTTTTTTTCTCTAGCATTCTTAAAATGCATTTCAAGTCGAAAATTTAGCTTGACCTTTGCAAAAAAAGCATGTTTTTCGAATATTTAATCCCTTTAACATTGAGCAGTTTCTTAGCCAGGATGCATGTACCGTCCCAGGAAAATTTCTGATCGAATGGTGCAAGTTTGAAGAAAATCGGTTGAGCCATTTTTTCTGAAATCTATCGCATACCTACCTACCCACATACAGACAACTCATTTTTAGTATATTGGAAAAAGTTAGCATACATAAAATTTTGGCTTTGTAAAACATTATTTCGATACATATCGGTTGTGTGTTATTCTATGAATTAGGCTCTCAAATTGTCATTTGAAAGTAACATGCGGTTACTAGGTTAGTTTCAGAACCTAAAAGTTGGTATATATAAAATTTTAGTTTTGTAAAACATTATTTCGATACATATCGTTGATTTAATTTTGCATTGTTTTGATGCATTAAAATTAAAAGAGCTTTGTTTAATAATAAATGAGATAATTTGTGTAAGTGTTCTTTCGATACATATCGGATGCGTACTAGTTTGTGAATAAGTCTTTTTAAATTGTCTTTTCTAAAGTTATATGAGTCAAGTTTCAGTACCCAGAAATTAGGGTATATAATTTTGTTTTTTTAAAACATTCTTTCAATACATATTGTTGATGATATTTCGCGTTTTGAAAAGTATGGTTTTGATTGTTATTATCAGTGAAAAGGATTCGTTTAATAATAAATTATACGCTTTGTAAAGTGTTCTTTCGATACATATCGGACTATCTGGTCAAGAGCGCCATCGGATGCATAATGTCATTTAAATTAATAAAAATTTCTTAATACATTTTTTCGATACATATCGTTCGATAAGCTTTTGTCTTTACAATGCATACGCTTGTATAACGTATTAGTTTAGTAGTTAGTTAGTCTATTTTATCTTTAATCTAAATAATTGTTTCCATACATATCGGCTCCAGGTGCATAGTTACTACCCATTCGAATCACCTGGTGCACTGCTGGGACAGCCGGCGCGGTCATTTATTAGCCGTATTTCGCGACCACCGCGACGACGTATTCGTTGTGGATTGCCACCCGTCGAATCCGCGGCTGTTCCTCACGGCCGGCTACGATGGCAAAATTGCTGTGCGAGATTTGCAGTCGTCTAGTTCGGCGTTCCGGCATTTCAACCAGGTTATTTTGCTTTTTCTAGATGCTTTTGTATGTCTAAATAATTATCATCAAAGTCATTTAAATAATTCCCCCTTCAGAATCATTAGAATAATGCCCCAGAATCATCTGATTTATTCCCCCCTCAGAATCATCTGAATAATTCCTCCTAAGAACCACCTTAATAATTCCCCCATAAGAACCATCTGAATAATTCCCCTTAGAGTCATTTGAATAATACCCCCAAAAGAATCATCTAAATAATACCCCCTAAGAATCACCTGAATTATTCCCACTAAGAATCATCTAAATAATACCCCCTAAGAATCACCTGAATTATTCCCACTAAGAATCATCTGAATAATACCCCATAAGAATCATCTGAATAATTCCCCCTAAGAATCATTTGAATAATACCCCCTAAGAATCGTCTGAATAATTCCCCCTAAGAATCGTCTGAATAATCCCCCCCCCTAAGAATCGTCTGAATAATTCTCCCTAAGAATCGTCTGAATAATCCCCCCCTAAGAATCGTCTGAATAATCCCCCCCTAAGAATCGTCTGAATAATCCCCCCCTAAGAATCGTCTGAATAATTCTCCCTAAGAATCGTCTGAATAATCCCCCCCCCCTAAGAATCGTCTGAATAATTCCCCCTAAGAATCATTTGAATAATACCCCCTAAGAATCGTCTGAATAATTCCCCCTAAGAATCATTTGAATAATTCCCCCTAAGAATCGTCTGAATAATTCTCCCTAAGAATCGTTTGAATAATTCTCCCTAAGGATCATCTGAATAATTCCCCCTAAGAATCGTCTGAATAATTGTCCCTAAGAATCGTCTGAATAATTCTCCCTAAGAATCGTCTGAATAATTCCCCCTAAGAATCATCTGAATAATTCCCCCTAAGAATCATCTGAATAATTCCCCCTAAGAATCATCTGAATAATCCCCCCTAAGAATCGTCTGAATAATTCCCCCTAAGAATCGTCTGAATAATTCCCCCTAAGAATCATTTGAATAATACCCCTAAGAATCGTCTGAATAATTCCCCCTAAGAATCGTCTGAATAATTCCCCCTAAGAATCGTCTGAATAATTCCCCCTAAGAATCATTTGAATAATACCCCCTAAGAATCGTCTGAATAATTCCCCCTAAGAATCATTTGAATAATTCCCCCTAAGAATCGTCTGAATAATTCTCCCTAAGAATCGTTTGAATAATTCTCCCTAAGGATCATCTGAATAATTCTGCCTAAGAATCGTCTGAATAATTGTCCCTAAGAATCGTCTGAATAATTCTCCCTAAGAATCGTCTGAATAATTCCCCCTAAGAATCATCTGAATAATTCCCCCTAAGAATCATCTGAATAATTCCCCCTAAGAATCATCTGAATAATCCCCCCTAAGAATCGTCTGAATAATTCCCCCTAAGAATCGTCTGAATAATTCCCCCTAAGAATCATTTGAATAATACCCCTAAGAATCGTCTGAATAATTCCCCCTAAGAATCGTCTGAATAATTCCCCCTAAGAATCGTCTGAATAATTCCCCCTAAGAATCATTTGAATAATACCCCTAAGAATCGTCTGAATAATCCCCCCTAAGAATCGTCTGAATAATTCCCCCTAAGAATCGTCTGAATAATCCCCCCCTAAGAATCGTCTGAATAATTCTCCCTAAAAATCATCTGAATAATTTCCCCTAAGAATCATTTGAATAATACCCCCTAAGAATCGTCTGAATAATCCCCCTAAGAATCGTCTGAATAATTCCCCCTAAGAATCGTCTGAATAATTCTGCCTAAGAATCGTCTGAATAATTCTCCCTAAGAATCATCTGAATAATTCCCCCTAAGAATCGTCTGAATAATTCTCCCTAAGAATCGTCTGAATAATTCCCCCTAAGAATCATCTGAATAATTCCCCCTAAGAATCATCTGAATAATCCCCCCTAAGAATCGTCTGAATAATTCCCCCTAAGAATCGTCTGAATAATTCCCCCTAAGAATCATTTGAATAATACCCCCTAAGAATCGTCTGAATAATCCCCCCTAAGAATCGTCTGAATAATTCCCCCTAAGAATCATTTGAATAATTCCCCCTAAGAATCATCTGAATAATACCCCCTAAGAATCGTCTGAATAATCCCCCCTAAGAATCGTCTGAATAATTCCCCTTAAGAATCATTTGAATAATACCCCCTAAGAATCGTCTGAATAATCCCCCCTAAGAATCGTCTGAATAATTCCCCCTAAGAATCATTTGAATAATACCCCCTAAGAATCGTCTGAATAGTCCCCCCCTAAGAATCGTCTGAATAATTCCCCCTAAGAATCGTCTGAATAATTCTCCCTAAGAATCATCTGAATAATCCCCCCTAAGAATCATCTGAATAATCCCCCTAAGAATCATTTTAATAATACCCCTAAGAATCGTCTGAATAATCCCCCTAAGAATCGTCTGAATAATCCCCCCCTAAGAATCGTCTGAATAATTCCCCCTAAGAATCATTTGAATAATACCCCTAAGAATCGTCTGAATAATTCCCCCTAAGAATCGTCTGAATAATTCCCCCTAAGAATCATTTGAATAATACCCCCTAAGAATCGTCTGAATAATTGTCCCTAAGAATCGTCTGAATAATTCTCCCTAAGAATCGTCTGAATAATTCCCCCTAAGAATCATCTGAATAATTCCCCCTAAGAATCATCTGAATAATTCCCCCTAAGAATCATCTGAATAATCCCCCCTAAGAATCGTCTGAATAATTCCCCCTAAGAATCGTCTGAATAATTCCCCCTAAGAATCATTTGAATAATACCCCTAAGAATCGTCTGAATAATTCCCCCTAAGAATCGTCTGAATAATTCCCCTAAGAATCGTCTGAATAATTCCCCTAAGAATCATTTGAATAATACCCCTAAGAATCGTCTGAATAATCCCCCCTAAGAATCGTCTGAATAATTCCCCCTAAGAATCGTCTGAATAATCCCCCCCTAAGAATCGTCTGAATAATTCTCCCTAAAAATCATCTGAATAATTTCCCCTAAGAATCATTTGAATAATACCCCCTAAGAATCGTCTGAATAATCCCCCCTAAGAATCGTCTGAATAATTCCCCCTAAGAATCGTCTGAATAATTCTGCCTAAGAATCGTCTGAATAATTCTCCCTAAGAATCATCTGAATAATTCCCCCTAAGAATCGTCTGAATAATTCTCCCTAAGAATCGTCTGAATAATTCCCCCTAAGAATCATCTGAATAATTCCCCCTAAGAATCATCTGAATAATCCCCCCTAAGAATCGTCTGAATAATTCCCCCTAAGAATCGTCTGAATAATTCCCCCTAAGAATCATTTGAATAATACCCCCTAAGAATCGTCTGAATAATCCCCCCTAAGAATCGTCTGAATAATTCCCCCTAAGAATCATTTGAATAATTCCCCCTAAGAATCATCTGAATAATACCCCCTAAGAATCGTCTGAATAATCCCCCCCTAAGAATCGTCTGAATAATTCCCCTTAAGAATCATTTGAATAATACCCCCTAAGAATCGTCTGAATAATCCCCCTAAGAATCGTCTGAATAATTCCCCTAAGAATCATTTGAATAATACCCCTAAGAATCGTCTGAATAGTCCCCCCTAAGAATCGTCTGAATAATTCCCCCTAAGAATCATCTGAATAATCCCCCCTAAGAATCATCTGAATAATCCCCCTTAAGAATCATTTTAATAATACCCCCTAAGAATCGTCTGAATAATCCCCCCTAAGAATCGTCTGAATAATCCCCCCCCTAAGAATCGTCTGAATAATTCCCCCTAAGAATCATTTGAATAATACCCCCTAAGAATCGTCTGAATAATTCCCCCTAAGAATCGTCTGAATAATTCCCCCTAAGAATCATTTGAATAATACCCCCTAAGAATCGTCTGAATAATTGTCCCTAAGAATCGTCTGAATAATTCCCCCTAAGAATCGTCTGAATAATTCCCCCTAAGAATCATTTGAATAATACCCCCTAAGAATCGTCTGAATAATTCCCCCTAAGAATCATCTGAATAATTCCCCCTAAGAATCGTCTGAATAATTCCCCCTAAGAATCATCTGAATAATCCCCCCTAAGAATCGTCTGAATAATTCCCCCTAAGAATCATCTGAATAATTCCCCTCAGAATCATCTGGATAATCTCCCTTAGAATCATCTGAATAATTCCCCTTAGAATAATCTAAATAGTTCCCCTCAATCATCTGAATAATTCCCCTCATAAGCATCTAAATAATTCCACTTAGAATCATGTGAATAATTCCCTATGCGATCATTAACAATCTGAATAATTCCCCCTGAATTCTTGGACAATCAGAATAATAAAGTCCTTTGAGTCCTTATAAATCTAAATAATTCCTTTATTTAGTTTTTAACCTGTGGTGAAATTTACACAAGACTCTAGCTTTGAATTTAAACTTTATAGCCTACTATTAGTAGTGTTAAAATTACAAAGCATGGCTTATTTCTCGAATACCGCAGGCAAGCAACACTCGCCAGCCTGTCAGCCTATTTGAAGCCAAATTCAGTCCCGACGGCGACTCCCTGGCGGTTGTGGACGCGATCGGACATCTGCTGTTGTTCGGCTTAGCCTCTGATGACGAAATCGATGCTCACGCGCTGGACGAGCAGTTCTTTCACACGGACTTCTTCGCCCCGCCCGCGCTTGATGCTAACGGATGGCCGCTGGACGAGGCAACGCAACGGCAGCCGCATTTGATGCCGCCTCCTTATCTGGTTGATGCACTGATGCAGCCTTATCCTGCTGATGTGCAGAGAAGGGTGAGATTTCCGGGTGTGCTCGTGAAAGAGTGAGATTTTCGTGTGTAAGAGTGAGATTTCCGTGTGTGTAAGGGTGAGATTTCCGTGTGTAAGAGTGAGATTTCCGTGTGTGTAAGGGTGAGATTTCCGTGTGTGTAAGGGTGAGATTTCGGTGTGTAAGAGTGAGATTTCCGTGTGTGTAAGGGTGAGATTTCCGTGTGTGTAAGGGTAAGATTTCCGTGTGTAAGAGTGAGGTTTCCGTGTGTGTAAGAAAGAGATTTCCCTGTGTGCTTGTGAAAGAGTGAGATTTCCATGTTTGCTTGTGAAAAAGTGGGATTTCCGTGTGAAAGAGTGAGATTTCCGTGTGTAAGGGTGAGATTTCCGTGTGTGTAAAAGCGAAATTTCCGTGTGTGTAAGAGTGAGATTTCCCTGTGTGTAAGGGTGAGATTTCCGTGTATAAGAGTGAGATTTCCGAGTGTATAAGAGTGAGATTTCCGTGTGTGTAAGAGTGAGATTTCCCTGTGTGTAAGGGTGAGATTTCCGTGTATAAGAGTGAGATTTCCGAGTGTATAAGAGTGAGATTTCCGTGTATAAGAGTGAGATTTCCGAGTGTATAAGAGTGAGATTTCCGTGTGTGTAAGAGTGAGATTTCCCTGTGTGTAAGGGTGAGATTTCCGTGTATAAGAGTGAGATTTCCGTGTGTGTAAAAGTGAGATTTCCGTGTGTGTAAAAGCGAAATTTCCGTGTGTGTAAGAGTGAGATTTCCCTGTGTGTAAGGGTGAGATTTCCGTGTATAAGAGTGAGATTTCCGAGTGTATAAGAGTGAGATTTCCGTGTATGTAAGGGTGAGATTTCCGAGTGTGTAAGGGTGAGATTTCCGTGTATAAGAGTGAGATTTCCGTGTGTGTAAAAGTGAGATTTCCGTGTGTGTAAAAGCGAAATTTCCGTGTGTGTAAGAGTGAGATTTCCCTGTGTGTAAGGGTGAGATTTCCGTGTATAAGAGTGAGATTTTCGTGTGTGCTTGTTAAAGAGTGAGATTTCTATGTTTGCTTGTGAAAGAGTGAGATTTGTGTTAATAAGTGTGAGATTTCTGTGAAAGGGGTGAGATTTCTGTGAAAATTGTAAGATTTGTGACAGGTGTAAGATTTCTGTGGGAGGGGGTGAGATTTTTGTGAAAAGGGGTGAGACTTTTGTAGGAGGGGTGAGATTTCTGTGGACTGGGGTGAGATTTCTGTGGACTGGGGTGAGATTTCTGTGAGAGGACAACGCATCAATCATCACCAAATCTGGCACAGGTGCCGGGTCGCGAGTCGCTCCCCCTGCAGGAGCTGATCCCCTACAGCCGGACGGACGAGGCTGGCGACATGAGAGTCATCGATGACTCGATTGCGGAGTCTATTGCCGCCCGAGATCGGGTGTTCGGTCCGCCCGAGCCTACCTGCAAACCTCCGTGTGGCAGACCCGGCGACTTGTGCCGCCACTGACCGGCTCCCAGCTCGAGCAGTCCACAGCACGTCGTCTGGCTGCCGGGGATCGGGAAGTTCGACAATTCTGCATCGAATGCCGGTTGAAGCCGGCCGACTCTCAGGCGCCGATGTTGGCGAGAGCTTCTCGACAGCAGCAGCATCAGCATGATGCTCAGCTACCAGCCCTTCATAGCGGGACTGCAGGCTCTTCGAGTCAATCGTCGACTATTGTCGGTCATTCGTTGTCGTCCACGTCAGCTGGATCGGCGGCGGCGGCGGCGTCAGCAGCTGATCAACAGTCGATGTCTCACAGAGAGTCGCAACAGCAGCAGCAGCTGATGTCGCAACAGCAGGTTGGTGCCTTATTAATTGAGGAACTGTCCGAGTTGTTTTATCATGTAGATCTCTTCAATACCTTCCATAGGGAGCTCCCAGTTTGGGAATTTCCCTAGTTACTTAGGAAGCTCCCAGTGTGGGAATTCCCCTAACTTAGGGAGCTCCGAGTTTGGGAATTTCCCTAGTTACTTAGGGAGCTCCCAGTGTGGGAATTCCCCTAACTTAGAAAGCTCCCAGTATGGGAATTCCCCTAGTTACTTAGGAAGCTCCCAGTGTGGGAATTCCCCTAGTTACTTAGGGAGCTCCCAGTGTGGGAATTCCCCTAGTTACTTAGGAAGCTCCCAGTGTGGGAATTCCCCTAGTTACTTAGGAAGCTCCCAGTGTGGGAATTCCCTAGTTACTTAGGAAGCTCCCAGTGTGGGAATTCCCCTAGTTACTTAGGGAGCTCCGAGTTTGGGAATTACCCTAGTTATTTAGGGAGCTCCCAGTGTGGGAAATTCCCCTAGTTACTTAGGGAGTTCCCAGTGTGGGAAATTCCCCTAGTTATTTAGGGAGCTACCAGTGTGGGAATTCCCCAGTTACTTAGGAAGCTACCAGTGTGGGAATTCCCCTAGTTACTTAGGGTGTTCCTAGTATGGGAATTCCCCTAGTTACTTAGGGAGCTCCCAGTGTTGGAATTCCCCTAGTTACTTAGGGAGCTCCCAGTGTGGGAATTCCCCTAGTTACTTAGGAAGCTCCCAGTGTGGGAATACCCCTAGTTACTTAGGAAGCTCCCAGTGTGGGAATACCCCTAGTTACTTAGGAAGCTCCCAGTGTGGGAATTCCCCAGTTACTTAGGGAGCTCCGAGTTTGGGAATTACCCTAGTTATTTAGGGAGCTCCCAGTGTGGGAAATTCCCCTAGTTACTTAGGGAGTTCCCAGTGTGGGAAATTCCCCTAGTTATTTAGGGAGCTACCAGTGTGGGAATTCCCCTAGTTACTTAGGAAGCTCCCAGTGTGGGAATTCCCCTAGTTACTTAGGGTGTTCCTAGTATGGCAATTCCCCTAGTTACTTAGGGAGCTCCCAGTGTTGGAATTCCCCTAGTTACTTAGGGAGCTCCCAGTGTGGGAATTCCCCTAGTTACTTAGGGTGTTCCTAGTGTGGGAATTCCCCTAGTTACTTAGGGAGCTCCTAGTGTGGAATTCCCCTAGTTACTTAGGGAGCTCCCAGTGTGGGAATTCCCCTAGTTACTTAGGGAGCTCCCAGTGTGGGAAATTCCCCTAGTTACTTAGGGAGTACCCACTTTGAAAATAACCTCAGTTACATAAGAAGCTCTTAGTGAAGGAATTCCTATAGATACGAACGGAGCTCCCAATTAGAGAAGTTTCTAGTTACATATAGAGCTCCCAGTTTGGTATTCCCCAGGTATTTAGGGTAACTACGATTACTAAGATAGTAATTCTCAGTAGTTAAGAAGACAGTCTACAAATGCGATCTCTTTGATCTTAATCTAGTTAGAGATGAAGTTTGGAGTAGGGAATTCCCTTTGTAGTATAATTGTTGCTTAAAATAGTCTCCATTTCCTTCATAATTATCATTAAACGTACGCCCGTTATACAACCGCACCATTTCAGCAGCCGTTAAGTCAGGCCCTCCCTGTCGAGTCCACGGTGCCCGCTGCGGTGGAGTCCGCAACCTTCAATCGCCTAACCGCTCGCGCTCTGTACGACACGGATGTTGAGACTGGCGGCAGCGGCGAAGATGTTGACAGGGTGTACGCTCAGCTGGAGGCAGCTGGGGACGACTCCAGCGACGATAGAACTACGGAGTCTGAGTACTCTGACTGGCTGGAGGATGAGGTGAGCTTTGCGGTCCTTTTTCTGCGGGATATTTCATTTTCAGGGATTTCCCATTTGCAGATAGTATGAGGGAATTCCCATTTAATGTAGCTAATCTAAGGAAATTCCCATTTGGTGTAGATAATGTAAGGGAATTCCCATTTAGTGTAGATAATATAAGGGAATTCCCATTTGGTGTAGATAACATAAGGGAATTCCCATTTGGTGTAGATAATGTAAGGGAATTCCCATTTGGTGTAGATAATGTAAGGGAATTCCCATTTGGTGTAGATAATGTAAGGGAATTCCCATTTGGTGTGGATAATGTACGGGAATTCCCATTTGGTGTAGATAATGTACGGGAATTGCTGACCCACACGCATCCGCAGGGCGCCGGCAGGATGGCCATGCCTAAACGGGTGCAACGTCGAAAAGTTCGTCGACCAGCGGCAGTCGCTGCCGCGGCCGCTGCGGCTGCTGCTGCTGCAGCTTCAACATCTCAGGCAGGCAGGGAGTCTTCATCGTCCCATGGTTCGAGCGATTCTGGCAGCTCAGATGATGAAGAAGAGTCTGAGACGACGACTAGTTCGAATTCGGATGATTCTGACGAATCGGAATCAGCTGGAGAGGCAAAGGTTGGTGAAAAGTGACAATATGTGAAGCTTAGTTGTTGTATCCAAATTTCTCCGTTCTAAATTCCTTTGTTGATTAGTTATACAAGAAGTAATTAGCTAGCTATTTAGTTAGTTAGTTCGTTAGATAATTACTCAGTCAGTTAGTTAGTTTTTGTTAGTAAGTTAGCTAGTTAGTTAGTTAGTTAGTTAGTTAGTCAGTCAGTTAGTTAGTTAGTTAGTTAGTTAGTTAGTTAGTCAGTTAGTCAGTCAGTTAGTCAGTTAGTCAGTCAGTTAGTTAGTTAGTTAGTCAGTTAGTTAGTTAGTTAGTCAGTCAGTTAGTCAGTTAGTTAATTAGTTAGTTAATTAGTTAGTTAGTTAGTTAGTTAGTCAGTCAGTTAGTCAGTTAGTTAGTTAGTTAGTTAGATAGTTAGTCAGTTAGTCAGTTAGTTAGTTAGTTAGTTAGTTAGTTAGTTAGTTAGTTAGTTAGTCAGTCAGTCAGTTAGTTAGTTAGTTAGTTAGTTAGTTAGTTAGTTAGTTAGTTAGATAGTTAGTTAGTTAGTTAGTTAGTTAGTTAGTCAGTTAGTCAGTTAGTTAGTTAGTTAGTTAGTTAGTTAGTCAGTTAGTCAGTTAGTTAGTTAGTTAGTTAGTTAGTTAGTTAGATAGTTAGTCAGTTAGTCAGTTAGTTAGTTAGTTAGTTAGTTAGTTAGTTAGTTAGTCAGTCAGTTAGTCAGTTAGTTAGTTAGTTAGTTAGATAGTTAGTCAGTTAGTTAGTTAGTTAGTTAGTTAGTTAGTTAGTTAGTTAGATAGTTAGTTAGTCAGTTAGTTAGTCAGTTAGTTAGTTAGATAGTTAGTTAGTTAGTTAGTTAGTTAGTTAGTTAGTTAGTTAGTCAGTTAGTTAGTCAGTTAGTTAGTTAGTTAGTTAGTTAGTTAGTTAGTTAGTTAGTTAGTTAGATAGTTAGTCAGTTAGTCAGTTAGTTAGTTAGTCAGTTAGTTAGTTAGTTAGTTAGTCAGTCAGTTAGTCAGTTAGTTAGTTAGTTAGTTAGATAGTTAGTCAGTTAGTTAGTTAGTTAGTTAATTAGTTAGTTAGTTAGTTAGTTAGTTAATTAGTTAGTTAGATAGTTAGTTAGTTAGTTAGTTAGTTAGTTAGTCAGTTAGTTAGTTAGTTAGTTAGTTAGTTAGATAGTTAGTCAGTTAGTCAGTTAGTTAGTTAGTTAGTTAGTTAGTTAGTTAGTCAGTCAGTTAGTCAGTTAGTTAGTTAGTTAGTTAGATAGTTAGTCAGTTAGTTAGTTAGTTAGTTAGTTAGTTAGTTAGTTAGATAGTTAGTTAGTCAGTTAGTTAGTCAGTTAGTTAGTTAGATAGTTAGTTAGTTAGTTAGTTAGTTAGTTAGTTAGTCAGTTAGTTAGTCAGATAGTTAGTTAGTTAGTTAGTTAGTTAGTTAGTTAGTTAGTTAGTTAGATAGTTAGTCAGTTAGTCAGTTAGTTAGTTAGTCAGTTAGTTAGTTAGTTAGTTAGTCAGTCAGTTAGTCAGTTAGTTAGTTAGTTAGTTAGTTAGTTAGTTAGTTAGTTAGTTAGTTAGTTAGTTAGTTAGATAGTTAGTTAGTCAGTTAGTTAGTCAGATAGTTAGTTAGATAGTTAGTTAGTTAGTTAGTTAGTTAGTTAGTTAGTTAGTTAGTTAGTCAGTTAGTTAGTCAGTTAGTTAGTTAGTTAGTTAGTTAGTTAGTTAGTTAGTTAGTTAGTTAGATAGTTAGTCAGTTAGTCAGTTAGTTAGTTAGTCAGTTAGTTAGTTAGTTAGTTAGTCAGTCAGTTAGTCAGTTAGTTAGTTAGTTAGTTAGTTAGTTAGTTAGTTAGTTAGTTAGATAGTTAGTTAGTCAGTTAGTTAGTCAGTTAGTTAGTTAGATAGTTAGTTAGTTAGTTAGTTAGTTAGTTAGTTAGTTAGTTAGTTAGTTAGTTAGTCAGTTAGTTAGTCAGTTAGTTAGTTAGTTAGTTAGTTAGTTAGTTAGTTAGATAGTTAGTCAGTTAGTCAGTTAGTTAGTTAGTCAGTTAGTTAGTTAGTTAGTTAGTCAGTCAGTTAGTCAGTTAGTTAGTTAGTTAGTTAGATAGTTAGTCAGTTAGTTAGTTAGTTAGTTAGTTAGTTAGTTAGTTAGTTAGTTAGTTAGTTAGTTAGTTAGTTAGTTAGTTAGTTAGTTAGGTAGTTAGTTAGTTAGTTAGTTAGTTAGTTAGTTAGTTAGTTAGTTAGTTAGTTAGATAGTTAGTCAGTTAGTCAGTTAGTTAGTTAGTCAGTTAGTTAGTTAGTTAGTTAGTCAGTCAGTTAGTCAGTTAGTTAGTTAGTTAGTTAGTTAGTTAGTTAGTTAGTTAGTCAGTTAGTTAGTTAGTCAGTTAGTTAGTTAGTCAGTTAGTTAGTTAGTCAGTTAGTTAGTTAGTTAGTTAGTCAGTTAGTTAGTTAGTTAGTTAGTTAGTTAGTTAGTTAGTTAGTTAGTTAGTTAGTCAGTTAGTTAGTTAGTTAGTTAGTCAGTTAGTTAGTTAGTTAGTTAGTTAGTTAGTTAGTTAGTTAGTTAGTTAGTCAGTTAGTTGCTTAGCTTTTTTAGCGAATCGAAATGTCAAAAAAGGTTTTATTTACTATTAAGCTACTTCTAAGTAGCATAAGCGAATTGGAATTTTAATTAAAAAATCGTTGCTTTAATCGCTCTCTCGCCTTCTCGCCCTGTTTGCAGTCGCCGGTCGTCGCCAACTCGCCCTCGCCCAGACGCCGTGGCCGCCCGCCAAAGCAGTCCAAGCGTTCAATATTAGCCAATTCAACCAATAACAATCGTTCCAGTAGCAAGGCAACGTCAATGCCGGCAACTTCAAAGGCTACAACATCGAAACCGACTCGGTCGTCGTCTCGTCGTCCCGCGGTCAGAGCAGACGCCGACGCCGCCCCGTCATCGTCTATGGCCGGTCCTTCCTATCAGTATCACCAGCAGCTGCAGCATCAAAGTCGGCGTAAACTGAAGCTGTCTGACGACTACCGGCCGCCCGAATGGCTGACCTCTACGCTGCCCAGGCACAGTCCCTACGTGCCGCAGATTGGCGACGAGATTGTGTACTTTAGGCAGGGCCATCAGCAGTACATTGATAGCGTCCAGGTGAGAATATGTGTTTACGTGTCGAAGGTTGTCGATAGCAGGTAAATATAAGCATATATGATTGCTAGATGAGGGTTATTTAAAGATAAAATAGATGCATAGAATGTTCTAGAAACGTTTGAATGGAGATGGGTGATATAGTTAATTCTGGGATAGAGTTGGATGGGATAGAGTTGGATGGGATAGAGTTGGATGGGATAGAGTTGGATGGGATAGAGTTGGATGGGATAGAGTTGGATGGGATAGAGTTGGATGGGATAGAGTTGGATGGGATAGATTTAGATGGGATAGAGTTGGATGGGATAGAGTTGGATGGGATAGATTTAGATGGGATAGAGTTGGATGGGATAGAGTTGGATGGAATAGAGATGGATGGGATAGAGATAGATGGGATAGAGATGACTGGGATAGAGATAGATGGGATAGAGATGACTGGGATAGAGATGGCTGGGATAGAGATTGATGAGATAGAGATGGATGGGATAGACGTTGATGGGATAGACGTTGATGGGATAGATATGGATGGGATAGACGTTGATGGGATAGATATGGATGGGATAGAGTTAGATGGGATAGAGATGGATGGGAGAGATGGATGGGACAGAAATGGATCAGATGGAGATGGATTAGATGGTAGATAGATTTAATAGAGATAAATGGGATAGAGATCGATGCGATATAGGTAGAGGGAACGAGTGGTTTAGCATGGATTCAGGCGAATGTTGCTA
>NIVC01003075.1:0-47500 GCA_002269645.1 Macrostomum lignano | reverse complement strand
CACAGCCCGGCAACGCCTTAGCAACGGTTGCTACGCAAGTCCGTTGGATTTTTTCCGCGATCTACAGAGAATGTTTAGCAACTCTCGGGCCTACAATACTGTGCCAACTTCGAGAATTTATCAGATGACGCTGAGCCTGCAACGGGAATTTGAACGACTAATGAGCGGCGCTTTGAAACGATGGCGCCGATTGCGAGCGCGCGGTCTCGACGGCTCGGCTGGCGCCGCTGCTGCCGCCGCCTCCACAGGTGGTGCATCTGGTGCCAGATGTAGACCAACCAGGCGTCAGCAGCCGCAGCAGCAGCAGAGACGCTCTAGAATTAGAGAACGGAAACGAAAACAGGCGTCAGTTGAGTCGGTTGCAGCTCCGACGGTTGGCAAACGAAATCTTCAGCGGGATCGGCAGCAGCAACAGCAGCAACAGCAGCAGCAGAATTTGCGAAAGAAAGCCACTGCGGCACCGAATCGAGGCAGATCGGCTGCGGCTTCCTCGTCGTCCTCGGCTGGATTGGGAAGCGGCGGCGGCGGACTCAGGAAGCGAGTTGCCCAGGTGGGATTTTATTGTTTTTCTTTCCTGCGTCTAATTTCCTATATAAGAGTCCAATAATCCCCATTACCAAGTCCCATGATCCCAATTCCCAGTCCCATGATCCCATTTCTCAATCCCATGATCCCATTTCTCAATCCCATGATCCCACTTCCCAATCCCATGATCCCACTTCCCAATCCCATGATCCCATTTCTCAATCCCATGATCCCATTTCCCAATCCCATGATCCCATTTCTCAATCCCATGATCCCATTTCTCAATCTCATGATCCCATTTCCCAATCCCATGATCCCATTTCCCAATCCCATGATCCCATTTCCCAGTCCCACAATTCAACTTCCCAATCCCATGATCCCATTTCCCAATCCCATGATCCCATTTCTCAATCCCATGATCCCATTTCTCAATCCCATGATCCCATTTCCTAATCCCATGATCCCATTTCCCAGTCCCACAATTCAACTTCCCAATCCCATGATCTCTTCACTAATCAACCAAACCCAGTGTAAGACTCACCTGCTCATCAAAAAATCTATCCAGGTGAACTACTGCGAATCAGACGACGACGATGATGATTCGGACGAAGACCACGACGCTGAAAACGACATGGACAGCGCCGGGGACCGCTGCAACCACGGCACCGACAATGACAACTCAAACAACTCCAACATGGACAGCTCAGTTGACCGAAAGCATCATCCGCGTACCAGACGTCGTGTACAGCTTCAAGAGCGTCGTCGACTTCGACGCCAGCGGCATCAGGTGGCGGTGGCGGCGTCTACTCGGCCAAAACGACCTCGACGAGCTGTGATGGTGGACACCTCGGAGGATGAGCAGCAGCAGCAGCAGCCGGTTGCTCAGTTAGAAGACGAGGACAGTCAACAAGCCAGACGGAAGCGTCAACGACGCCAGTCTCCTGAACAGCAGCAGTCTGCCAGCGGTCGACCATTGCGTCGGCATCGACCAGATTATCGAGCCATGCTAGAAGGAGACGATGAAAATGTCGATGACAGCGACGAAGGCGCTTCTGAGATTCAGAATAATGCCGATACTAATGATGATGAAGCACCTGCCGAGGTTGATGCTGAAGGTAACGACGACTCGTCTGCGAAGTCTGATGAAGATTAATGATTCTAAATCTGATTATATCTCAATCTCACTAGCGCTGTGTGAGTCGTAGATTATGAAGACAAAATCGATTTGGTTATTATTTGAATTAAACTAGTCACAGATTGGTGACTTTAGCTTAGAGACGATCGATTTAGTGTACGTCGCTTCTAGAGTGTACATTGCAATTGCGATGCCATTGGGAATGTACATTGCTGGCGTGAGAGGCAGTCGATAAGGAATGTACATTGGGAATGCACATTGCTGGCGAGAGAGGCAGTCGATAAGGAATGTACACTGGGAATGCACATTGCTGGCCTTAGAGGCGATCGATACGCAATGTACAGTGGGGATGTACATTGCTGGCGTGAGAGGCAGTCGATAAGGAATGTACACTGGGAATGCACATTGCTTGCCTTAGAGGCGATCGATACGCAATGTACAGTGGGGATGAACATTGCTGGCGTGAGAGGCAGTCGATAAGGAATGTACATTGGGAATGCACATCGCTGGCCTTAGAGGCGATCGATACGCAATGTACAGTGGGGATGTACATTGCTGGCGTGAGAGGCAGTCGATAAGGAATGTACACTGGGAATGCACATTGCTGGCCTTAGAGGCGATCGAAAAGCAATGTACAGTGGGGATGTACATTGCTGGCGTGAGAGGCAGTCGATAAGGAATGTACATTGGGAATGCACATCGCTGGCCTTAGAGGCGATCGATACGCAATGTACAGTGGGGATGAACATTGCTGGCGTGAGAGGCAGTCGATAAGGAATGTACATTGGGAATGCACATCGCTGGCCTTAGAGGCGATCGATACGCAATGTACAGTGGGGATGTACATTGCTGGCGTGAGAGGCAGTCGATAAGGAATAAGACACAATTTAGACTGTACCGTTAATATTATTTGCTAATACAGAACTAAGATGTGCCTACAGTTGCTGCTGTGCTTATGTTTGCTGTGTGATCTATAAATTTGTTGCCGACAAAATGTGCACGGTTATTATTTGTATTGTTAATTACAAGTGTAATGCAGTTATGAATACTAGCAGGAATTTGTAAAGAAACCAATAACTATTTTCATTAACTTGCAAGGTTTTATTTTCATAGCATATGTAATTTATGCTTTCTTGATAGTGTAAATGCTTTTCTTACTACTTATTAACAGTAGTATGCTGTGTCCGAATTCGGCTCTCTCTAGTATAAATAGTTGGCTTTTATTTATTTCATTTTCCTATTGTTAGTGTAAGCGTTGGCAATTACCTTTTTTGTCTTTTCTGACTTTCCTTCTGTCATATTTGTACAGTGCCATATATTAACTAATTACGATTGTATGGCCATTGTTTCATCTTGTTTTAATCATTTTCTCTGTGCCAACTTGCTCTTTCCGGACTATGAATAATAACAATTAGCAATTTTAGCATCCCCAAATCACCCGTCTTTGGGTGTTATTTTTGTTTTAATAGTTTGAAAATGTGAACTGAAAATTAAAATTATATTTATATTCTGTTGGACTTGTATATACGTGTATTCAAATAAATTATCCTCAGTAATATTATTAATAATGCTTATCTGTCTCTGCAACGCCTTGATTTATTATCGATTTTATTGTAGTATATACAACTAGAAATTATATTGTTTATTGATTTTTGTAGACCATAGCTTCGTATGTAGCACAGAAACTAGAATATCTAGATGGGCCACTCAGCACATTTGCATTTAAGCTACTTTCAGTTCAGTAGTAAGTTGAGCAGGAGCATTTTAATGTATTTTAAAGCCAAGGCTCATTTATTGGCTCTTACCCCTCCCCAGCTTAAACCATCCGACCACCTTTCCACACTACCCCCGCCCCGCCCCAATTTTTATTGCCTTTCTCGGAATTCCAGCCTAAAGCTGCCATGTACATTTCAGTGCATAGATAAAGTATACTTTATCTATGTTTCAGTGGACTGACTAATGTACATTATTGCTGAACCAATTAGCAAGTTGTTTACGCCTGCAAGCTTGGGCTTCTAGGCTTATCAAAGTCATTTCAGCTGCCTTGTTTTGATGAAATAGTTTACGTATTCTTCTTTGCTACTGAACTGAAAGTAGAAAGCTGTTTTACTAAGTATATATGCCTGAGTGGCCCATCTAGGTATTTTAGTATGTGTGGTATGTACTAATGCTAATCAGTAGGGAGTAGGGGGCCCACTAGAGGGTTTTTAGCCTAGTGGTTAGAGCGTCGGACTTACGACTTGAAGGTCGGGAGTTCGATTCCTGATCCCACTGGAACAATTTGTGTCATTGAGCAAGACAAGAAGACACTTAACTCTGTATTGCTTCAGTTCACCCAGCTGTAAAATGGGTGCCAGCATTAGCTGGGATAATTGAGGGTGTGTGGCGACCCCCCAGTCCTTGGACTGAACAGCTGTGGCTGAGCTGTCGGTTGCACATCTGCTCATTAGCGCAGGTGTAATCAATTATTATTACGATTCATTTTAGCTTCGTAGTTTGTATTTTCGCGTTCACTTTAGATTAACTCAAGCTTATCTCTAAAGAGTAATAATTATACTAATTGCTGTATTGGTATAATTAAAGTAATAAAAACAATTTATTTACAATAAATTACCTGTGATAAGAACACGCGCAATCTAATTATCTGTGCTTTTCTGTCAGCCGTCGTCTCATGGCCGCTCTTCGTCTGGAATCGAACAAAACCGCGACACATTGCTCACCGTCTTCAGTACCTGCTGAGTCTGCTCTGTCCAGCTTTGTTAATCTTGAACGCATTGTCCTGGATCTAGAGAGCCAATCCATATCTAGAATCGAATTGCCAGCTAAATCAGACGGCATTGAAAAATGCAATCAGTCCGGCACTTTAACTAAACTCCTCCATTTAAAACCAGTTGTTAAATTGACTCGATTGAAAATCTTACCTGCAGCCAATCGCTGTTCAAGCCAAATCGACCAGCCTAGGCAATGGATTATATCAGCCTCCATATTGCCTTACACGCCTCAGGTTGGCGATCTGGCTGTTTACTTAGCTGACGCCCACACCGGCTGGTTTAATAATTATCGACAGAAGCATAAACTCGTTGCTCCTACTTATAGTAGTAAACTTGTTGAAGAAGCACCCGACGCTGTTAGACCCGAGCGAGCTGTGGTCCGAGTGCGCGGCATTCGCTACGTCCAATGTCGGAAACCCGACCAGCCAGCCGACTGGTTGATGCGGCTGCGCCTGAGAATTATCGGTGAAAATTGTGCTCAATCTAAATCAACAGTGCCCGAATTTATTGATGTCACCTGGCCTTTGATTGGTAGTAATTCTACAGAGTCTAGCAGCCTTGCTATGCCACAGTTTCTTGTGCCACATTCTGTCTATAATACTGCTATGCAAATGCAGTGGCACGTTGGTGACAAGTGTCGTTACCGCTGTTGTCATGGCAACAATAGTAAAGCGGAGTCTGACCGACTTGGCACAGTGCTGGGCTTTGACAAACGAAATCTAGTCAGCGGCTGGCGTTGCGTCAGAGTTCAGTGGGATGATGAAGTCGGCGAGGATCGTGTCAGCCCGTGGGAGATGCTGCCGGTTAGTGAAATTTGTGTTTGAGTCTGTTTATCCGCTCTTGTAGTCTGTTTATCCACTCCTTGAGGCTTCGGTCTGTTTATCCGCTCCTTGAGGCTTGAGTCGGTTTATCCGCTCTCTAAGTCTGACTATCCACTCTTCGAGTCTGTTTATACGCTCTTTGAGTCTGTTTATCCTCTCTTCGAGTCTGTTTATACGCTCTTTGAGTCTGTTTATCCTCTCTTCGAGTCTGTTTATACGCTCTTTGAGTCTGTTTATCCGCTCTTTGAGTCTGTTTATCCTCTCTTTGAGTCTGTTTATCCTCTCTTTGAGTCTGTTTATTCTCTCTTTGAGTCTGTTTATCCGCTCTTTGAGTCTGTTTATCCTCTCTTTGAGTCTGTTTATCCGCTCTTTGAGTCTGTTTATCCTCTCTTTGAGTCTGTTTATCCGCTCTTTGAGTCTGTTTATCCGCTCTTTGAGTCTGTTTATCCGCTCTTTGAGTCTGTTTATCCTCTCTTTGAGTCTGTTTATCCGCTCTTTGAGTCTGTTTATCCTCTCTTTGAGTCTGTTTATCCGCTCTTTGAGTCTGTTTATCCGCTCTTTGAGTCTGTTTATCCTCTCTTTGAGTCTGTTTATCCGGTCTTTGAGTCTGTTTATCCCGTCTTTGAGTCTGTCTCTATTCCATAAATCTCTGAGAAGTTGCCTGTTTTAACTCTGAATACCATGACCTATATTTAAAGTTCAGTTGCCTTAATTATCTCGCATAAATTTCAACCAACTTCAAAACAGTTGGACCAAGACAACGCGACAAAGACTGCCGTTTTGTCGACAACCGAATCTGCCTCATCTCGGCGCTCAGAGTCGCTACTGCTGGACCGCATGCTCTCCTGTCTTCAAGAATGTCGCCGACCCTGCTGGCGTCGCCTGTTCGGCCTCGCTTTCTTAGCCGATCGTCGACCTCGCCGTTGTCAGAAGAGTTGGAAATCGAATTTTCCACTAAGCGTTTCCATGGTGACGAAGCGGCTTCGACTTGGACAGTATCGGCATTCGCTGGCCGTTTTGCACGACTTAGCCGCTCTGTGCACCAACTATCGGAAGCGTTGGAGACTCGCCTATCGTACTGGCAGCGTCCGGAACACGGCCGAGGCGGCGATCGACGTTAAACGAGCCAGTCTGCTCTGCGACTCTGTAGCCGTTTGTTGCAGCCGGCTGGGCCAAGGAATTCAGGAGGATGAGAATTTGCGACAGATGCTGCTTGTGCCTGGCAGGGAAGGCCTGCTGCCCTTAGTTACCGGCGTGTTCCGCTGAAACTGATTAGTTAATGTTGTGCATGAACCTTCATCAAACCATATTTATTGATAAGATTCTTAATCTACCTCTTTAGCGAAGATTTTCTAACGGTTGAGTTTGGGGTGAAGGTGGCTGTCCTTGCCCCAATCAATAATATTGTTAAGGTTGGGTGTCTGGAATAAAATCAATATATTTTTATCAAAACCCAGTTGGGGTGGGTGTCTTGGCTAAACCGATCGATATTGAAGTGGGGTGGGTGTCTTGGCTAAACCGATCGATATTGAAGTGGGGTGGGTGTCTTGGCTAAACCGATCGATATTGAAGTGGGGTGGGTGTCTTGGCTAAACCGATCGATATTGAAGTGGGGTGGGTGTCTTGGCTAAACCGATCGATATTGAAGTAGGGGTGGGTGTCTTGGTCAAACCGATCGAATCGGATCGATATTAGAGTGAGTGGGTGTCTTGTTATAATCGACCGATATATAGTTATATGTATTTATCTGCAAGTCATGTTTTGTATTTATAAATATAGGTGATCTGGGGTGTCTGTGTTTTGAATCGTGTTTTACACTTCTTTGTTGTGTTTTCTTTTTTACTCGTAAGCTAAGAATCTTACTCTCTTCTTTCACGTTTTAAAGGTAATCAGTTGGCTAATATAGAATAAAGCCTTCTTCTTTCATGACAATGCCACTGTGAATGTCGATGTATTGAATATTTGTTCATCTATAGTTAATAATCACGTGCTTTACCAATCATAAAATTGCAATCTACTTCTGTGCAAATGCAAATTTAGCCATTGGCTAAATCTATCCTGTAATTAAATTTTATCTGTTATCTAGAGTTCCTTTGTTACCTACCGATGCTTTTATGCATTCCTTTTAAAATATTTCCACACTAATATGCAGTATATCAAGTTAATAATTTCCTACATGTGTCTTATTGTTATATGCGCTTAAATTAAGCAGTAACCTATTTAAATGCATAGTTAATTAATATATATATATTTGGAGCCATGTGCCATATTAATTATTGCAGTGAATGTTGATTTCATAAAAATATTCCTGTCCTTATTATTCACTTTATACCCATCGTGCACCCACCCCACTTCCCGCTGGGTTTGGCTGGCTACGCTTTGCAGTTCAGACCCATCGCGCACCCACCCCACTTCCCGCTGGGTTTGGCTGGCTACGCTTTGCAGTTCAGACCCATCGCGCACCCACCCCACTCCCCGCTGGGTTTGGCTGGCTACGCTTTGCAGTTCAGACCCATCGCGCACCCACCCCACTCCTCGCTGGGTTTGGCTGGCTACGCTTTGCAGTTCAGACCCATCGCGCGCACCCACCCCACTCCTCGCTGGGTTTGGCTGGCCACGCTTTGCAGTTCAGACCCATCGCGCACCCACCCCACTCCTCGCTGGGTTTGGCTGGCTACGCTTTGCAGTTCAGACCCATCGCGCGCACCCACCCCACTTCCCGCTGGGTTTGGCTGGCCACGCTTTGCAGTTCAGACCCATCGCGCACCCACCCCACTCCCCGCTGGGTTTGGCTGGCCACTGTGTATTTCGGACCCGTCAGATACAGGAGTACTCGTACATGTAGAAGTAAAAAAAGTTAGACAGCTAGCTCTTGAATACAAGCAGTTTTGATACGCCATATCAAGTACGTATAGACTTTCAAAGCGTTTTTATATTTGATATTATTTAATCAAAATATGAAGCTTCTACAGATTCAAGGTTGGAAGTTGAGTCGCCTTGCGAAATATTTTTTTTCTTTCGATGAGACAAATCAACTGCCTCAAATACCTATATTATAGTTTGTACCAGTGTGTACCAGATCAGGCATGCGTTGAAAATGAAAGTATCCATTGAATATTGGCACTGAATATACACATATATATATGGGGAATAATTGATTGAAACAATGACGAGATTACCTTACATCGATAGCTACAACACGCTGTACATGAAAGTGATTTTAGAAAGAGAAATTTAACACTAATTCCAATTACTTAATTTTCATTTCGTATAAACGAGTGGGCTTCTTATCACTATCAGGTACCGGTATAGGTAACAAATCACAAGCAATCGAAGGTTAACTAAAAAGTGTGAGCTACAGTTTGGTGTACAAATAACAAAATCAAAGCGATTTACTAAGATAATAAATCAATCAATCAATTTTTAACAATTATTTGATCGTAGCACTGTTTCAGTGAGACCTTAGCCACTTGTTTTTTGTACTCTAACAGAAAAAGTCCTACGAACGCACTACTAGCAGTAGCTTGCCGGCTAAACAGAGGGCTGACTGCGATCGTTAGTGACGGCCTTCTTTAAGCCGTCCTTGCGGAATCCGGCGATATCCGATAGCAGCGCGCCGCGGCCCTGGCCACCGCCAGCCGCTCCAGGGTCACCGCTTGGTGGCATCAGCGGTGGTGGCGGCGGTGGGACACCAGGAGGCGGAGGAGGAGGAGGCGGCTGCTGCTGTTGCGCGCTCGCTGTATTAATAAAAATGTACGATTTGTCCTGGTCAAATCGATCGATATTGGAGTGGAATGGGTGTCCTGGTCCAATCGATCGATATTGGGGTGAAATTGATGCCTTTGTAAAATCGATCGATATTGGAGTGGAATGGGTGTCTTTGTCCAATCGATCGATATTGGAGTGGGATGGGTGTCTAAGTTTGATCGATCGATATTTGAGTTGAGATGGGTGTCCTGGTCAAATCGATCGATATTGGGGTGGAATGGGTGTCTAAGTTTAATCGATCGATATTTGAGTTGAGATGGGTGTCTTGGTCTAATCGATTGATATTGGTGTAGAATGGGTGTCTTGATCCAATCGATCGATATATTGGACTGGAATGGGTGTCTTAGTCTAATCGATTGATATTGGAGTTGGGATGGGTGTCTAGGTCAAACCGATCGATATTGAAGTACTCGGCTTTTCACTTACGGTTGACTTTAGTAGCATCACCGTCTGCGGACTGCAACAAGACGGAAGAATAAAGAGAACCGTTTTAATTCATAGAAAGAAAACTTCTATTGGAAGCTGCAGGAGCTGGTCAAACCAAAGCTTTTAAAACAGAACTCACAGAAAATTTCGCTGTCCTTCTTGCCCGCCTTTCATCCTCAGTAAGGTTGGCCGCTCTCGAACGCCGTTTCACCAGGCTCACTTGGCGCTGGTCCTCTCGCAGTCGGAACTCTTGAGCAGCCTTGTAGGCGGTGAGCACCTCTTTAGCTCTGCCAGCAATCTTCCACTGCGGCTTGGCCAGATAGTGAACCGGCGTGGATGCGAAGAAGCTTGAGTTGGGATTTTTGAGCACTAAATTTATGAGTCATTGCGTTCCGTATAAAAAAATAATCCCCAATTCATCTTTGGTTAAAAGACCAAGTTTCCAACTAAGCATTCTGGCCACAGAACTTCATTTCCTTACTCAAAGAAGCCTCCATGGTCGCTGCGCTCCCTAAGAAGGGACACTAGTTTAGGCAGCATACAAGTTTAGGGGTAAAAACCCAATTGGAAAGCAGTAAATGAATAGGAAAATGCAACGTTTTTTCATTTTTTTGATTGATAACTTTTTAACTAAAAGTCATAGAAAGATGCGGTTTGCACTATTCAACGCAAAACATTTGGAGAACTTTAGGTCTCCAAGGTTAAGTTGTATTATTCAAAAAACTCTTGTTTTGTTAGTGCGCAAAAAATACTTTACAACCCTTCAGGCCATTCAAACATATGAAATAAAAATGAAATGGTTACCCTTAGGTGATAATTAAGCAAAAGAGAGTGAAATTAACTTACAAACAGAGCAGACAATTGCTGGTGCAAGCTGTATAAAAATAGCACTTTTTATGACTCCATAAAACAAAAGCAAAGTCTACTACGAGTATACATCAGAGCTACTAGCTCAATTTCTCAGATAGTTTTGACTATCTATCTGCCTCATCCTAGCATGGCACTCTCTCGCCGAGTCTGAGCGCAGATGTCATTGTGGTAGGTCGCTTCTCAGGAACAGTTTCGATGAAGTAGGATGGCGCGTTTGGAAAGATGCTGGGTACGGCATCAGAAGTGAACCAAGCGTCGATTTTTCAGCTTCTTTGCTTGTCCATCTGCATATGCAAATGCGGAGCGCTTACGGCTGGAGTTGGAGTCCTAAGAGTTTGTTACAAAGAACCTTTCCGAAAAATGCAGCGAGCAGATCCGGTAGTTGTGCTTTGGATCGCAGCGCAACTTCTCCAACTCTGCTGCTGTCCACTTTCGGGGAATTGCAGAGATCCATTTTCGAGAAGCTCCGGCTGTGTATATATTCTTTTTCCAGTTAGCAAGCTATGAAATACGAGAGGTGTTACAAAAGTTCGCGTACAAACTGCTCTAGCGAGAAATCGATAAGCAGCAGCATCATTTCATATTCTATGCCATTCCCCTAAACTTGTATAGCGGAGTGGCGTGGGGCAGGTGAGTGTCCCTTCCTGGGGAGCGCAGCGACCATAGAGGCTTCCCTGCCTTACTATTGCCTGCAAGGCAAGCAAGTTGATACTTCGGCCATAGACATCTGCACAATGAAGGATGCCAGCAGCAACCACTGCCATAGACTCTCAATTTTCAAAACTATTGTTGAATTTTTGAGCTTATTGAAATCATGCCATAAAAATGGAGTTCCATTTTCCCTCGTTATGCGCCGGGCCAAATCGATTGCTTCTGAATCGGAATAATTTTATAAAAATACCCCACCCAGCCAACGGATTAGGCCAGGATCGGCTAACTCCGGCCCGCGAAGCCTCTCTATCTGGCCTTCGGGTCTCAATGTTTGTGTCTCTTCTCCCCTCTCCCCTCTCATCTCTCGACTCACCTCTCTCCCCTCTTCTCTCTCCACTCTTCCCTCTCTCTTCTCTCTTCCCTCTCCCCTCTTCTACCCCCTTCCTCTCTCCCATCTCCTTTCTTCCCTTTCCCTCCTTTCTCTCATGTCTCTTCTCCCATTTCATCTCTCGCCTCTCCTCTCTTACTCTTTTCTCTCTTATCTTCTCTCATCTTTCCACTCTCGTCTGGCCCGCAGCCAAGAGCAGGATTCTTAATCTGAGTCTTGAGGTAAAAAAGTCTGCCAACCCCGGGATTAGGCAGTGACCTTCACTATCTTTAACTTACGGATTTTCCAACAGTTCTGGAACTGTAGGCATCCCAGATCTAATGGCATCTTCGGTTAAAATCGATTGAATAATATTCTCTGGAATTGGATAAAGAATTGAAAAGAAAACAAATTAAAATGATAAAAACAACAACCTTAAAACTCAACAACTCACTCAGATCAGTGGAGCAGGTCAGCGAGTGCGTGTCCACATAGGACGAAGTTAACACCTGACCAGTGGCCATTTCGTACAGGCAGTGGCCGAACGAATAAACGTCAATTTCTTCAAAAGATTTCAGACGTTTCAACGACAGAACTCGTTGACGAAGCGAGCAGCTCAGGCCTAGCAGACCGTTCTCAAGGTCTGTCAGCTTGCAGCCGTTCTCAGATACAAGCACGTTTCCAAGGTGGAGATGTCCTGGGTAAAGCAGTTTGAGCATTGGATTTTACATGACTTGTTTAAGCATTGGACACGTGACTCCCTACTGGCTCTGAGGACACGTGACTCCCTACTGACTCTGAGGACACGTGACTCCCTACTGACTCTGAGGACACGTGACTCCCTACTGACCCTGAAGACACGTGACTCCCTACTGACCCTGAAGACACGTGACTCCCTACTGACTCTGAGGACACGTGACTCCCTACTGACCCTGAGGACACGTGACTCCCTACTAACTCTGAGGACATGTGACTCCCTGACCCTGAGGACACGTGACTCCCTACTGACCCTGAAGACACGTGACTCCCTACTGACCCTGAGGACTCGTGACTCCCTACTGACCCTGAAGACACGTGACTCCCTACTGACCCTGAAGACACGTGACTCCCTACTGACTCTGAGGACACGTGACTCCCTACTGACTCTGAGGACACGTGACTCCCTACTGACCCTGAGGACTCGTGACTCCCTACTGACCCTGAAGACACGTGACTCCCTACTTACCCTGAAGACACGTGACTCCCTACTGACCCTGAAGACACGTGACTCCCTACTTACCCTGAAGACACGTGACTCCCTACTGACTCTGAGGACACGTGACTCCCTACTGACCCTGAAGACACGTGACTCCCTACTGACTCTGAGGACACGTGACTCCCTACTGACTCTGAGGACACGTGACTCCCTACTGACCCTGAGGACTCGTGACTCCCTACTGACCCTGAAGACACGTGACTCCCTACTGACCCTGAGGACACGTGACTCCCTACTGACCCTGAAGACACGTGACTCCCTACTGACTCTGAAGACACGTGACTCCCTACTGACTCTGAGGACACGTGACTCCCTGACTCTGAGGACACGTGACTCCCTAACTACTCAGAAGACACATGACCTTAAAAGTACACTATCTAAGAACACGTGACGTAGCCCATAATCGATAACTCACCGTAGGCGAAGCCCTTCGAGTGCATAAACTTGAGTGCTTCAAGAATCTGCCGACCAAACGACTGGATCTGCGGCACACTGAGACCGCCGCTAGAAGACGAAGCTCCTTTTTGTCGGCCGTACTTCTTTAGACAGTCCAACTTTGGCTTTGCCTATAAAAATTAAACCAGTATGTACATTAGAACTTTAAAGTGTAAACGTGAAGTGTAACAGGTTAACAATCTTTTTAAGGCCCACCTTGTGCAGTAGGTCTCGAACTGAGCCGTGCCTTTCAAATTGTCTGACGCAATAAAATCCGTGCTTAACGGCTCCGCAAATGTTGGCATTGGCAATGAATGGGTGCTAGAATTTCAGCATTAGAACAAGAAACAATAATAATGAACAAACTACTTTACTGTAAGTAGAAAGTAAAGAAAAAATAGATAAAATTACGCTAATCGACGTTAGACAGGACACAACGGCAGCCGTGTCTTTCTGGTCCAAATTGCAAAACGGTCCGTAGCCAACCTAGATAAAAACGAAAAAAAACTCTTTAAATGAAATTCAACTACTAAGAAAATATATTGAATAAACACTCACCCAAGTCATCAGGTACTCATTCCTGTCCGTGGGCAGAGCACTCTCCGCAGTGAAATAAGTTTTACGAATTCTTGTTCCTGTAAATTGTAAATCATGACTCACTGAAATTCAATGCCACTTTATAAGCTTCAAGTTTTAATAACTTACCCATAAACGAACAGGGTTGCAACACCTGAAAAGTGCTTTCGGATCTGAGAACCATCGACACGTGTTGCAGTGACAGCTCTGTGAGGATGCAAGAGTGGAAAGAAATTATTGTTGATAAAGGAATAACAGCATGAGCATCTGGGAGGATGATGGTGACCTAGCAACTAAAGATCTGGGAGGCTGGCCCAGCAACTGAGGATCTGGGAGGCTGGCCCAGCAACTGAGGATCTGGGAGGCTGGCCCAGCAACTGAGGATCTAGGAGGCTGGTTGCCCAGCAACTGAGGATCTGGGAGGCTGGCCCAGCAACTGAGGATCTGGGAGGCTGGCCCAACAACTGAGGATCTGGGAGGCTGGCCCAGCAACTGAGGATCTGGGAGGCTGGCCTAGCAACTGATACTTTGGGAGGCTGGCCCAGCAACTGATACTTTGGGAGGCTGGCCTAGCAACTGATACTTTGGGAGGCTGGCCCAGCAACTGATACTTTAGGAGGCTGGCCCAGCAAATGAGAATCTGGGAAGGTGTCAGTCATATCAATTACCCCTTCGGAGACAAGCAACTCACCTTGATAGTTAAAGCAATAGTTATCAGGATCAAGGAACTGTTTCACTGGAAACGACTGCTCCAGGAGAGGAATGCTCAAGAGAACATTCACATAGTTTTGCAACTCTTTCTGCCTAGTAGCCACAAACTCTCTGCCCTTGTTGCCAACCCATTTCTTAGGTGGCAGTGGCAATTCATAGCCAGAAATTTTCAGTACATTGTCTAAACTGACAAAATCGTTGTAGCGTCGGTAAACTTTCCAAGAATCTGAGTCACCTCTGTTTACCTTCAGAATGTACTCCTGTGAAAGTGGATACAATATGCAAAAGAATTTATTTCATATTCATTTTATTTCATGAGGGTCTATTTTATAAAGAGTAAACACCTGGTAACATGAATAAAAAATTATGAAACAGCAATAATTTTAATTCTATTTGCAAAAATATTTTCATACAACCAAACCACAAACTTATCACATATATTACATACTTTTGGGCTAATCTGTGCTGTTATTAATGTTCAGTAAGTTGTTTAACAATCACCATGCCAATGAGCACAGAGCAATGAAGTAATCTAAAATATCTGGTCTGATTTGAAAATTGCCCTTGAAAGCACTTGCACTTTTGCAACAAGTGTATGGAGATAATGCTATGTATTGCTCCAGAGTTTTTCAGTGGCACAAGCAATTTGAGAAGGGATGGGAAAGGGTTGAGGATGACACCAGGCGTGGAAGACCTTCAATGTCAAATGTTAAAGGCATTGTCCACAGAGTTTCTGTGCCAAGGCCAGACTATCAATCAGCACGTTTACAAGTACAAAGGGATCCTGCAGCAAAGACAAGAGATGCAATTTGTGGGAAGCCAACTAACTCGTGGTTTATTCATCAGAACAATGTGCTAATGTGCTCACAATGCTCTAAGAGTCAGGGTGGATCTCACAAATAGTAATGTCACAGTGCTAGACCTAGCTTCCATATTCACCCAATCTAGCTCCATGTGTTTTCCTATTTCCCAAGCTCAAGGAGGTTCTCAAGGGTACTCAATTTCCTGATGTTGATACCATCAGAAGGGCCACAATGAGAAAACTGCAAAGTATTTCCAAAGAAGCCTTCCAGGGCTGCATGGAAGCCAAGAGCAGAAGAATGGACAAGTGCATTTGGCTCAGGGGAGTACTTTGAAGGAGCCAGATTTGATTCTAATCGATTTTTGCTAATGAAGTTTCTGTGAGCCCAGTCCTAGAACTTTCTGACACACACCATAAATAGTTTTTTAAAAGTCTAATTCTACATACTATAAAACAACAAACAAGCAACAATTCTTTGTGCAATTCCTGACAATTAGATAAAAAAGTTAATTTAAAGTTTAAAAAATGTAAAATCAAACTAATTTGCACTTTTTGTTGATTTATTTTAAAGCCATAAAAATAGTGATTTTTAGAAAATAACTTTTCATATCTCTTATCACATGCCCTCTTTTTCTATGCTAGATATCTATCCCTTGCTACTCCCTACATATGCATTGCACCTCCTTAATATATAGGCCTCTATGTATTATGTTATTGCTAAACTAATCTATATTAAACACTATCTAAAAATTGCCATTGGCTGCAATATGGAATAAAACATTTAATTTTATCCAAAGTATAACCAAACCCCTTTCCTTTTTTATATCAATGCCACAATGCCATCTAACACATTTGGAACACTAAATAACCTAATATTTTTATTTTATAAAACAATTGCTTAGTATATGATATATATTAGTTATAATAAGGAGTATTATTGTTAATTTAAACAAGAAAAAATTTAGTAGCAAAAAAGAAAATCAAACTAAAGTCAATAATAAGAATTAGTCAATTAGTTAAAAAATTATATATAGGGCCTATAAAAATTAACTTTTAAGCAACAAAATAACCTGTTAACTAATTAATACTAGTTAAAGTAAAACTTGTTAAATAATATATATTGCAAAATGTCTTCTGTTTTTTATCTATAAAATGTCCTACAAAATTTCATAAAGAACAGGTGTTTAAAAGTTTAGGATATTTGGGTAAGCAGATAATGTATATTATAAGGACCTACCTATAGGTGTTAAATATACAGGGTTGTTTAAATAAATCTAGAACAATTTGTTTCACCTGCCAGAAATTTAAATTGAGTTTCACGTCCTCACCACTACAGGGAATTGTAGCCCTGCATCCCTGCCTTCTTCTGCATTCCAGCTTGTTATTACTCCTGCTTCCTATTCATGGAAATTGATTGCCAAAAATTGATTATTGATTTGTTCCACATGGGACACACTCCTTTTCAAATTTCAAAGCTCCTTGGTTATCCCAAAAGCATCATTTATGACATTGTTCATTGCTTCAAGTCAATTGGCAGTCCCGAAAGAAAGCTGCACACTGCTTGTCAGGATCAAATTTGGACATCTTGCTCCCTGGTTAGACTGAAATGGTCAATTCAGGCAGCACCAGGCCAGCCATGTCTGAGCTGGCCAAGAAGTAGACAGTCAGTCAGCCAATGATCTCGCAAGCTGTCAATTGAGACCTAGGATGCCGCAGCTTCTTGCTGAAGATCCCGCAGCTGCTGATGGTGCAGCAGAAGGTGCATACATGCGCAACCTCCAAAATTCGGTCGGCCATGCGACTTAGTTTTAACAAAAATGCGACGTAGTTTTTGGCCAAAAATGCGACTTACATGTAAAAAAAACCCTAACGCAAAATTAATGCAACTGTGGGTAAACGGCAGGAGTAACTATAACTGTCTTATTAAGTCAAAATGCCTCGTCAGCTACTTAGTACTACTACTTTGGTATTTTTGGGTGGGCATTTTTGCGACATCCTTGGTTGGCTGCCAAATCGGTTGGCCAGATCGGCCGACTCGGCCGACTGTTGCGCATGTATGAGAAGGTGGCCGAGTTGACAAATGCCACCAGCTCATTTCTTCTTTCAAGTCAATGGGTGGCCCCCTTTGCTTCTTCTCAGACAAAAAAATTTTTATAATCAACTGCTTGTGCAACTCTTAGAATGATAGGTGGGTCTACTAGGACATAGCTGAAGTGCCAGCTAACTGCTGGAGCAAGAAGCCAGTGTCTGTCATGGTCTTGGCCATTATCTCTAGCAACAGTCACGTGATGCCGCTACACTTCTTTGGCCAAGGGGAGACCATGACCAAGGAGGTATACCAGCGCATCCTAGAGGCAAAAGTGAAGCAGTGGATGGACAAGGCAGCTGCTAAGTGGCCAAACATCTTCTAGCAGGACTCTATGCTAGTCTACAAGTTAAGGCTTATCAAGCAGTGGTTGGCTGCAAATGTGCCACATTTTTGGCTGAGCTGTGTGTGGATGCCGAACAGCCTAGACCTAAACCCAGCCTGTGCCACCTTCCATAGCAACGTAGACCAGCTGAAGGCTGCCATTAGGCAGCAAATGGCTGCCCTAGATTTTGCAGAGGTAGCACGGGCTGTCCAAGCTTTTAGGCGCTGAGTTGAGCATGTGGTGGCAGCTAGAAGCAGCCATATTGAATAAAATATGCAGCATATGATGCAGATTAACAAGAAACTAATTGCAGGTCCTATAGTTAATTTCTTAGAATCATTTAAAGTTGTTCCAGATTTATCTGAATGACCCTATAAATCATTGTTTACTTATACTCATACTCCTTTTCAAATAAATTTAATATTACATTTCACTAAATAATAAAAATTAACCTATGCTAAACAGTTATATCAGTTATATATTTATCAATTATTATATATTGCAATATATAATAATTAATATACTAATAAATATTAATTATATTTTAATTAAAATAATTGTTATATTTTAGTTTAATTTTAGTCTCCATATTTTAGCATATAGCTACCTTTTTTAAATCATTAATTAAAACACTGAAAATCTTAACCAAATAGCAAATACTAGGTCCCTAGGTGTGATATAGGCCCTACTTTATAACATTGGTATAAATTTAAAACTGATACCTCAAAATATACTTAAAAGGCAGTTTCAAGCAACTGTTTATAAACAGTTTCTGCTCCCGAGTCCCACCTAACTTCCTAAGACAATACTTACCACATATTCCTTTAGATCTTGGCTACCTTCTATTGAAACAGTAAGCTTATAGTAGTCATCCAAAATCTTGGACTCCGATGCACTAAAAAGGGCCATAGTAGATATATAACATACGTACAGAAGAGTATTTTTTAAACCCTTTTTATATGCTATTTATAACTTTATAACTGAAAAATGAAAAGCAAAACAGAACTCGCTTGATAAGTTCTTGGAAAGTCGATCATTTAACTAAACGCTAAAGAACTTGCATTACCTTTGTCTTTCATATGTTAACTTTTTTACATAGGATTTATAAAGTATTTTCTTTTGTTACTTTTTAAGTCACTTAGCTTTAGAATTTTACCAAATAAATACGAATACAGTTAAAGTAATTTGTTTACTTAAGCTGTATCGCGTCACTTTGCTAATTTAAATTGCGAACAATAGGTAGGATTTAAAAAATATAGAAAGAAAATCTTTCAGTGTTCTCCCCTACTTAAGCAACATATCATTAATCATTTTCAATGTGATATTTTTATATTCTTTCTTTATGCTTACTTAAGTTTGTGCTGGCCATGAAAAAAATAAAGAATATGAAAGGGGTGCTGGATGGACTTCGAGGACTTGGAGGTTCATCTCAATCAAAGTCTGAAACAGAGTCATTTGACTTTGAAGAAAACCTTAAGTCAGAGGATTTCAAAATAGCAAAGGTAAGATTTCGCCGGAGGGATTTTATTTTGTATACTTTTATTATTACTTTTATTATCTGTACTTTTATTATCTGTCCCATCTAAATTAAATCACATCTAAAAGTTTCAATACAAAAAATAAAACAACCAAGCTTTGTTGAATGGGATTTTGGGAAAAACAAAAATGTAAAACTCCTAAATTCAATGAGCTTATTGAAGCGATATTTGTGTATAACTTCAGAAATAATAATAATATATTTTTAATGTAAGTAAATTTAGTGTATTTAGGATAACTTCTCAAGCTCAAAATGAGATAAATACATTTGTTCTGTAAATGTTTGAATGATTAAAATATTGTGCTACTGGTGTAATTTTTTTGCTAAAACTATACTATATTTTGTTTTAAATACTTTTATTTTTGTTTTTCTCTTCTTAGAAATATGATTCAATTCATTTTAATTCTTAAGCTTTTAGTAGCTACAATAGTTTTGACAATACTTATAGCAAAAATGTATATTAGTTAAGATCTTTTTTACCTTTTATTGCATGACTTTTAAATACATGTTTGTTTTTGTATCTATAGAGGGCCTATTTTTATATATAATACCACTTTATAATCTACTCTATATTTTTTTAACTATGTTTGAATGGATACCAGTTACCAATAAATAATGTATCTTTTGAAATCTATAAAACTTTATTGTGTTTTTAAGTAAAAAACATTTTTTAATTTTAGATTGTCTGTCATGGTTTTCCAAATGCACCCTGTTGCATTGCATTTGACCCAATTCAAAAACTGCTTGCCATTGGAACAAAACATGGTTCAATTAGAATGTAAGTTTCTGAGTTATTTGAGTTGGTATATATTATTATGCATGTCCATAAATTTTAATCCAAGGAGGCATTTTATTTCAGCCTAGGACAGTCTGGAGTTGATTGCAACCTGAGTTTAGACAAAGAGGCAATCAAACAGTTGATTTTCATCATCAATGAAGTGAGTTATGTTTTATTTTAATCACAACTTTTATATAGATTGGCTTGTCATCAAATTTTCATAATTTGTGTCCTTTTCAGGGTGGCCTGATTTCGATTGCATCCAACAATACGATCAGCCTATGGACAATCAGACAGAAGGAGCCAACCATCACTATGCAGATGCAGTTTACAAAGCGAGAAGAGTAAGTGACAAAAGAAGCAGTCTTGAAAAGTGCAGGCGCGTTCGCTAATTTTGCACTCTGTGTCTCCATCCAGTCTGTCGCGCAGAAACAGGGAAGGGAGGAGATGCATATTGATTAATTATTTATAGCCCCTGTAGTTTAATCATCAAAATCACTTTGGCGCACACTAGCACTAAATAATTTATTTAATTCCTATCTTATCGTAATCGTAATCTGACTGTAAGAAAAGAATTTTTAGCTACTTGAAATGTCATAATTAATTTTTCTTTGCCAATGGCGGATTCTGTCAGCCTGTCTGTCAGCTATGTGCTTGTAGAGCATTTATATAACTGGACAGAATTCAATGCGAATATTATCTGAGTATAATAGGATAATTATGGACGATGAGGACTAGTTGATTAAATACGATTAATTGAGGCCTGGCGATGATTGAATTCTGTCTGCCCGGATTTTGCAGCAGACTGACATTGTAATCATGGGGTTGCACGCTTTGCTCCTGTGTGTCCCTGCGCCTGAAATGGCGTGATCGTTTGCGTATGATGAAAGGGGAATTGCGTAAAGAAGGGCCTGTTACAAAAGCATGAGTCTTCCTCCTTCCTGAAAGTAATTGCGACAGCGTTTCGTCACGTAAAAGCTCAATTATTGTTATGCGAAAAATTTAAACATACTTGTATTAACTTGCTAATGCCTGAGACTGTTTTTTTACCAGCTCAAAACCTCACGTAGAAGATGAAAAACTAAAAAATCTGTAGTTATTCGGAAATGTGGATTTTCAAGCTTGTAGAGTTTACTGTCTTCAGTGTGAAAGTTCGAGCTTGTAGAGTTTACTGTCTTCGGTGTGAAAGTTCGAGCTTGTAGAGTTTACTGTCTTCGGTGTGAAAGTTCGAGCTTGTAGAGTTTACTGTCTTCGGTGTGAAAGTTCGAGCTTGTAGAGTTTACTGTCTTCGGTGTGAAAGTTCGAGCTTGTAGAGTTTACTGTCTTCGGTGTGAAAGTTCGAGCTTGTAGAGTTTACTGTCTTCGGTGTGAAAGTTCGAGCTTGTAGAGTTTACTGTCTTCGGTGTGAAAGTTCGAGCTTGTAGAGTTTACTGTCTTCAGTGTGAAAGTTCGAGCTTGTAGAGTTTACTGTCTTCGGTGTGAAAGTTCGAGCTTGTAGAGTTTACTGTCTTCAGTGTGAAAGTTCGAGCTTGTAGAGTTTACTGTCTTCGGTGTGAAAGTTCGAGCTTGTAGAGTTTACTAAGACTTCGGTGTGAAAGTTCGAGCTTGTAGAGTTTACTGTCTTCGGTGTGAAAGTTCAAGCTTGTAGAGTTTACTGTCTTCGGTGTGAAAGTTCGAGCTTGTAGAGTTTACTGTCTTCGGTGTGAAAGTTCGAGCTTGTAGAGTTTACTGTCTTCGGTGTGAAAGTTCAAGCTTGTAGAGTTTACTGTCTTCAGTGTGAAAGTTCGAGCTTGTAGAGTTTACTGTCTTCAGTGTGAAAGTTCGAGCTTGTAGAGTTTACTGTCTTCAATGTGAAAGTTCGAGCTTGTAGAGTTTACTGTCTTCAGTGTGAAAGTTCGAGCTTGTAGAGTTTACTGTCTTCAGTGTGAAAGTTCGAGCTTGTAGAGTTTACTGTCTTCGGTGTGAAAGTTCGAGCTTGTAGAGTTTACTGTCTTCAGTGTGAAAGTTCGAGCTTGTAGAGTTTACTGTCTTCGGTGTGAAAGTTCGAGCTTGTAGAGTTTACTGTCTTCAGTGTGAAAGTTCGAGCTTGTAGAGTTTACTGTCTTCAGTGTGAAAGTTCGAGCTTGTAGAGTTTACTGTCTTCGGTGTGAAAGTTCGAGCTTGTAGAGTTTACTGTCTTCAGTGTGAAAGTTCGAGCTTGTAGAGTTTACTGTCTTCGGTGTGAAAGTTCGAGCTTGTAGAGTTTACTAAGACTTCGGTGTGAAAGTTCGAGCTTGTAGAGTTTACTGTCTTCGGTGTGAAAGTTCGAGCTTGTAGAGTTTACTGTCTTCGGTGTGAAAGTTCGAGCTTGTAGAGTTTACTGTCTTCAATGTGAAAGTTCGAGCTTGTAGAGTTTACTGTCTTCAGTGTAAAAGTTCGAGCTTGTCGAGTTTACTGTCTTCGGTGTGAAAGTTCGAGCTTGTAGAGTTTACTGTCTTCGGTGTGAAAGTTCGAGCTTGTAGAGTTTACTGTCTTCGGTGTGAAAGTTCGAGCTTGTAGAGTTTACTGTCTTCGGTGTGAAAATCGGTGTCTAATTCTAACAATGTAAGCCACATAAAACTTAGAAGTGGAAAACCCGTTTAAAGGTACAGTACAGGTAGGTTTCTGTGATTAGGTACGCGCTTGATAGCAAAAGTACTCTTAACAGTACTCATGTCGAGCACATATGGACATGTCTCTTCACACTTGACTGATTGAAGCCAGCCATTGCTCAAATGGTCAAGTAACTAACTGTCACGGAAGGTGCAGCGTTTGATTAGCTCTTCGTCATGAGCGATGTTAAGCAGAACAGTTTTGTCACACTGCAATGCCTGACGGTGCATGTAAGCTATAGATTTTCCATAAGAAATGAACCATGTTAAAAAAAGCGTTTGGATACTAAGCCACTAGACTTCTATGTCGGATAATCGACCATCTGAAGTCGTAGTTCAAAATCAAAGTACATGCATTAAGCTCAATGCTAGGACGGTTAGCTTTCAAACAGAATATTTTGAGCTTAAGCATTATTGATTGAATGAGTTCGGTCGATCACTTTTTTACACTCTTCCTGCTCATAGTGTGTACGCCGCTTCTCGCGAGGCGTTAACAAGACGGGATGATTAATTGACGGGCATGAGTAGCTTGCGAGTGAATGTTAGACTACAATGACTGATGAATTGCCTAATGATTATATCGACAGACATCGCATTCTTATTTACTTGCTTTTCTATATTAGTGTAGACATGTGGTCGTTTGCTTGTACCAACTGGACACTTCACCAACTAGACACTTCACCAACTAGACACTTCACCAACTAGACACTTCACCAACTAGACACTTCACCAACTAGACACTTCACCAACTAGACACTTCACCAACTAGACACTTCACCAAATAGACACTTCACCAACTAGACACTTCACCAACTAGACACTTCACCAACTAGACACTTCACCAACTAGACACTTCACCAACTAGACACTTCATCAACTAGACACTTCACCAACTAGACACTTCACCAACTAGACACTTCACCAACTAGACACTTCACCAACTAGACACTCCACCAACTAGACACTTCACCAACTAGACACTTCACCAACTAGACACTTCACCAACTGGACACTTCACCAACTAGACACTTCACCAACTAGACACTTCACCAACTAGACACTTCACCAACTAGACACTTCACCAACTAGATACTTCACCAACTAGACACTTCACCAAATAGACACTTCACCAACTAGACACTTCACCAAATAGACACTTCACCAACTAGACACTTCACCAACTAGACACTTCACCAACGAGACACTCCACCAACTAGAATCTTCACTTACTGATGTTCACGCTTTAAAATTTGATGGTTCAAGAACCCATCACAAACCATGGCCTTTAATCTTTTCCATTGAAACGCAGCATCAGCCACGCCTATCTGCCGTTTCAATCGAAATTCATCTACATCGGCACAAACCAGGGCAACGTTTATCTGCTCAACATTGAGTCCTTCAAGGTGTCCGGCTACGATATTAAATGGAACAAAGCCATCGGAATGTGAGTCACTTGTCTAAATAAAGAGTAGCACCCCCTCGCAGTATGGCCATATAGCTTTGGCACCCCCTGATACTGGTGCTGGCGCCCGTGGTGCTGGCGCACCTGGTGCTGGCGCCCCTGGTGCTGGCGCCCCTGGTGCTAAAGCCCCTGGTGCTAAAGCCCCTGGTGCTAAAGCCCCTGGTGCTGGCGCCCTTTCAAAATGAAAATAACGCTTCCAAAGGCTTACCCCCAAATGAAATATCCTGGCTACGCCCGTGTCTCTAGGAAAAGTTGACAGTGGAAAAGTCATGGAAATGTTATCTTTAATTTTATTCCAGCTTGTTGCGGAGATACTAATATACTTACCGTTTGAAATTTCAGGCGAGACTCAAATCACCCTGGCGCGGTGATTCACCTGTCCGAATGTCCCAGCGATCAGTCCAAGCTGCTCATCGGCTTTCGCAAAGGCCTCACCGTGCTGTGGGATCTGCACAAGCGGGACGCGGTTCGATTCCGGCACACTGAGGACCTGTGCTCAGTGGCCTGGCACTGGGAGGGCCGCGCTTTCGCCTGCTCGCATATCGACGGTTCTCTGCTCAAGTGGACGGTCAAGACGCCACAGAAACCCACCGAGCACTTCTTTCCGAGGGGTGAGCGGCCATAGCCTGTCTGTCTGTCTGTCTGTCTATCTATCTATCTATCTATCTATCTATCTATCTATCTATCTATCTATCTATCTATCTATCTATCTATCTATCTATCTATCTACCTATCTATCTATCTATCTACCTATCTATCTATCTATCTATCTATCTATCTATCTATCTATCTATCTATCTATCTATCTATCTATCTACCTATCTATCTATCTATCTATCTATCTATCTATCTATCTATCTATCTATCTATCTATCTATCTATCTATCTATCTATCTATCTATCTATCTACCTATCTATCTATCTATCTATCTATCTATCTATCTATCTATCTATCTACCTATCTATCTATCTATCTATCTATCTATCTATCTATCTATCTATCTATCTATCTACCTATCTATCTATCTATCTATCTATCTATCTATCTATCTACCTATCTATCTATCTATCTATCTATCTATCTATCTATCTATCTATTTATTTATCTGTCTATCTATCTATCTATCTATCTATCTATCTATCTATCTATCTATCCAAACCCCACCCTGCTTCATCAGCCGACCTGACGGAAGGTGACTCAGCCGCAGCCGCCGCCTCCTTCCGGCCCATCAGCCGGGTGAGCTGGCTGTCCCGCAAGCAGGACAAAGCCGAACTGCTGCTGTTTACAGGCGGCGGGCCTCAGGAGCTGCCGCAGCCCTGTCTGAACATTCAAGCTGGCCGACACATCGACGTGCTGATGATGGAGCACGCAATTATCGACATTGTGCCCCTGTGCGAGTCCCCGTTTGTTAACGGTGAGGCTGGCAACTGATACTGATGTTTGTTTTAGTTGATTTTATTTATTTAATTTTGAAGTTTTTTGGCGTATTTCTTTTGGTAATATCTAGGGAAATTGAGTAGCCATATTAAGGGCCGCACGTTTGCATCTGTAAATGCACAAATATAAATTCTGTGCAAATTCCATATAAATACATCGCACAATGTCTAAACAACAGTCAGACACTGAAAAGGTTTCCCAGAAAATCATTTATGTGTCTTCACTGACCAATACATTGCAGATTCCTCTGAAGCTTATGCGGTTGCAGTTCTTCAGCAGAATGACCTGACAGTTATTGATCTGCTCTCGGACGGGTAAGGGTCCTGTACTAAATTAGTGTGCTCAATTAGCCTGCTCAATCAGTGTGCTCAGTAAGTGTGCTCAATCAGTGTGCTCAGTTAGTGTGCTCAATCAGTGTGCTCAGTTAGTGTGCTCAATCAGTGTGCTCAATTAGCGTGCTCAATCAGTGTGCTCAATCAGTGTGCTCAATCAGTGTGCTCAATCAGTGTGCTCAATTAGCGTGCTCAATCAGTGTGCTCAGTTAGTGTGCTCAATCAGTGTGCTCAATTAGCGTGCTCAATCAGTGTGCTCAGTTAGTGTGCTCAATCAGTGTGCTCAATCAGTGTGCTAGCTCAATCAGTGTGCTCAATCATTGTACTTAATCAGTGTGCTCAATCAGTGTGCTCAATCAGTGTGCTCAATCAGTGTGCTCAATTTGCGTGCTCAATCAGTGTGCTCAGTTAGTGTGCTCAATCAGTGTGCTCAATTAGCGTGCTCAATCAGTGTGCTCAGTTAGTGTGCTCAATCAGTGTGCTCAATCAGTGTGCTAGCTCAATCAGTGTGCTCAATCATTGTACTTAATCAGTGTGCTCAATCAGTGTGCTCAATCAGTGTGCTCAATCAGTGTGCTCAATTTGCGTGCTCAATCAGTGTGCTCAATTAGTGTGCTGAAACAGTGTGCTCAAGTAGTGTGCTCAACTAGTGTGCTCAATCATTTTATTCACTTACTGTGCTCAACTAGTGTGCTCAATCATTGTACTCACTTACTGTGCTCAACTAAGTGTGCTCAATCAATGTGCTCAATCAGTTTGGTCAATAAACTGACTGACTGCTTAGTTAATATGACAGTAAGTGTTAATAATGTGCTCAATCTATTCATTGACTGAATGAGCTGTGAAAAATAGCAATTTCATATAGTGTACTAAATTGTCAAATAGTGTTGCAGGCTGTCAGTCTTGTAGTTTTATCATCTGTCTTTATCATTGTTTTCGACTCTTATGTTGCATTAATTGTCTTTTGCCTTCTTAGACAACACTTAGTTTCTTCCCTCGCTCGGGTCTCTTCTCTCTTTCTTCAACCTTGTCTCTCTTCTCAACTCCCCGTTCCTCATCTTCCATCTCTTCATCAAGTCGAGCCACACTTCAAAAAACCTTGTCAGGACCGTCGCTTTCCCTCACCAATGTCGGTGCAGCAATATACCTAAATAGCGGAAATCTAATTTTCTGAGAATCTTATTATTATTAAGTAGCTAAGCTCTGTGCTCAATCTATAGGCGCCTTAGATCTCCCCGTAGCCTCGAGCTCAAGCCTCGTGAGCAACACTATACACTAGCTATCCCGGTCCCCGTCTCATACTGGTTGCTACTTCTAATTTTTTATCTTCTCGCACACACGCACCCAGCGCTGCAGCAGCTGCTCCTATAGAGAGATACACTGCTGATTGGAAACCTCTCATTCTCCTTGCTGACTTCTCTGCTCAGGCTACAGGAATAGGGGAGGGGAGGGGGGGTTATAGCGGCCCGGGGCAACTCGCGTCCTTGTTGTTGGAGAGAGAGAGAGAGGGGGGACCTGACAGATTAGTCAAGGAGGCCTGAAAACCCAGACCGCTTCGGCGCTTCAACTACTCGTAGCGCGACAAACGACACACAAATCACTGTGTCATCTTTTACTAAACTGATCCTAACTACGGTTTGGTTTGTTTTGACGATACAACTTATCTAGATTGAATAAAATACAATTAACTTTGTTATCGATTTTTTTACAAGTTGACTCAAGTATATAGTAATGCGCCATGCTTGCCCCCCCCCATCTGTAGAGATGATGATAGAGAGATTGAGATAATAAGGAAGCAGAGCGAAACAAGACTGCCGGGTCTGTTCTCTCCTAGCCTATAAGTAGTTATTATTCGTATTACAATTATTAGGCCAGTTCGTTTTCGTCTTGTGCGCGCAAACGCTTTAATACAGTACCGCGAGTGTAATCATTTTTCTGTTAACAACGCGTATATCGCATGCATCCATACTGTCTCCCTACTGGAGCAGAAACTTGCGCTTTCTTAAGAGGAAAACACGTGGATGCACAAAAGATAGACACAGAAAGCAGATTAGCTGCATCAGTGACGGGCAAGTTTGCTAACATGATTAACCTGAATACTTCCATTGCAAGGGTATTAATTAACCTAGCCTTGAGACTCGAATATAGTTGCTGACCTAAACCCGAGGTCTGAAGATCCTGTCTGTAGATAAGTTGGTGGCTTAAACCCGAGGCCTGAAGATCCTGTCTGTAGATGAGTTGGTGGCTTAAACCCGAGGTCTGAAGATCCTGTCTGTAGATGAGTTGGTGGCTTAAACCCGAGGTCTGAAGATCCTGTCTGTAGATGAGTTGGTGGCTTAAATCCGAGGTCTGAAGATCCTGTCTGTAGATAAGTTGGTGGCTTAAACCCGAGGCCTGAAGATCCTGTCTGTAGATAAGTTGGTGGCTTAAACCCGAGGCCTGAAGATCCTGTCTGTAGATAAGTTGGTGGCTTAAATCCGAGGTCTGAAGATCCTGTCTGTAGATAAGTTGGTGGCTTAAACCCGAGGCCTGAAGATCCTGTCTGTAGATAAGTTGGTGGCTTAAACCCGAGGCCTGAAGATCCTGTCTGTAGATAAGTTGGTGGCTTAAATCCGAGGTCTGAAGATCCTGTCTGTAGATAAGTTGGTGGCTTAAACCCGAGGCCTGAAGATCCTGTCTGTAGATAAGTTGGTGGCTTAAACCCGAGGCCTGAAGATCCTGTCTGTAGATGAGTTGGGGGCTTAAACCCGAGGTCTGAAGATCCTGTCTGTAGATGAGTTGGTGGCTTAAATCCGAGGTCTGAAGATCCTGTCTGTAGATAAGTTGGTGGCTTAAACCCGAGGCCTGAAGATCCTGTCTGTAGATAAGTTGGTGGCTTAAACCCGAGGCCTGAAGATCCTGTCTGTAGATAAGTTGGATAGCTTAAGCCTGAACCCTAAAATTTTTGCGTGTAAAAGAGTTGGTGTTCTAGTTAATTAATAAAATCTGTATTTCGAATATTTGAGCATGTTGCTAAAGCTTAGCGTCAGGTTTGCAGACATTGGGAATTGTGAATTTTAATTACCAGACTAGTAGGACCTAATTGAATCAAGCTTTCTCGGACACTGAGTGCTTATTAAAGCAGATATAATTTTAAATCTGCTTTTCGCTTTTTACATCTGCTTGCTCGGATAATTTTGGCTGGGATCCCAGAAGCAATCAGGCAAATTGAACTCGGCTTACTCGGCGTTGTACTTTTATGAATCGCTGTTTTATTCACAATATAATCTAGAGTCAGGATTTTATCAGTAATATTTCTCGCTACTAGATTATTACTAATATGTGTACTTTTACCGTGGCCTGCATACTTGCATTAATGGTTGGGGCTAACATATAGTTTGCCAACGCTTAAAGCCGAGATTCTCACTTTATTTCAAAAAAGCAATTTTTAACTGACTTTCTATTCATCGGTGAAATCTTAATTCGCTGCAATCCCATCTAAATTAAATCAATTCAACTGGTCGAAGGGAGATCTATTGAAGGAAGCGATACCATTATTTACCAGGAAAATTTATTTTTCTATCTAGATATCTTCCAAGGACGTGGCTGCAACAGATAAGAGGAACTGTCACTAATTGCATAGGAAAGTGTAAACATTACTTTACTGAGTTGTTTGTTTACCCTTAGGAAAAATAAATACCAATCCAAGAAGATAAAGACTGCCACAAATTGACTGTCAACTCCAACCCTAACCTAAATCATAATTCATTAACTCCAACCCTAAACTAAATTGTAATTCCAAAAACCTAACCCTAACCTAAACCGTATTCCCTAAAACCCAACCTTAACCTAAACCGTATTCCCTAAAACCTAACCTTAACCTAAACCATATATAATCCCTAAAACCTAACCTTAACCTAAACCATAATCCCTAAAACCTAACTAAAACCTAAACCATATTCCCTAAAACCTAACCCTAACCTAAACCATATTCCTAAAACCTAACCCTAACCTAAACCATAATCCCTAAAACCTAAACTTAACCATAATTCCTAAAACATAAACCTAACCCTAACTATAATTCCTCAATTATAAGTCTAAATTGTCGGCAGTGATTTATCTGACAGTCAATATGTGGCAGTCATACTGCCATTGTATTTTTCAATGCATGGATGAACTAACGCATGTAATTTGTTATTGTCACGCGTTTAAAACGTTTTAACTCTAACTGTGACTTTTGAAATTTCATTTTTCACTCAATAAAAAAGAACAAAAGTCTGCGACAGGCTTAAAAGACAAAAAGTTGTATTGAAAAGGTAACAAAAGTACATCTCATCTATTGTTTCCTCTCTGCATAGAAGCTTTACAAGTCTGCCACTTTTGTTCCTCGTATTACACTCAATGGCAGATGTAATTCTGTGCTTGGTATTGACTATATTGACAAATTTAAATGCTTAAAAATTGTCTAAAAGGTGCACATCTGTAGATGTGTTTGAGACTTCACATTGAAGCCTGAAGATCTGTAGATGTGTTTGAGACTTCACATTGAAGCCTGAAGATCTGTAGATGTGTTTGTGGCTTCACATTGAAGCCTGAAGATCTGTAGATGTGTTTGAGACTTCACATTGAAGCTTGAAGATCTGTAGATGTGTTTGTGGCTTCACATTGAAGCCTGAAGATCTGTAGATGTGTTTGAGACTTCACATTGAAGCTTGAAGATCTGTAGATGTGTTTGAGACTTCACATGGAAGCCTGAAGATCTTTGTCGTCAATATCAATAACATTTTGAGCTATAGCAATGAGATTTGAGCTTTAGCAATGAGATTTGAGCTATAGCAATGAGATTTGAGCTATAGCAATGAGATTTGAGCTTTAGCAATGAGATTTGAGCTATAGCAATGGGATTTGAGCTATAGCAATGTGACTAGCAAAAATTGTCTACAATGCAAATTGAACAAAAAAAATGCTAAATTTCGAGCCTCTGAAAGCGATCGACTCTAAAGGATAACTTGAAAAGGCCAGAGAACATAAAAGCTTGAATGTGTGGATGAATAAATTTAAACAAAATTTTATCATAACTCAAACCAGAATCGCCAGAGAAAGCTAACACTAAAGTAGAATACGATTTTAGCCTGAAATTTATGTATCCCAAGGCGCAAGGCATAAAATCTCGCGATTCAGAAAAGCTACACTCTTACTTAATCCCCAGGCTTGAGCTTCGATTTTGAGTCTCAACTTTGGGGAATTGCTATCGGTATTGAGGCTTCAGTATAGTTTTTTCTCGACGCAAAAAAATCGATAAGAATCGGAAGAGCAGCCACTCTTTAAAATAATTATAGTGAAGAACGAACATTGTCGTCGTAGTGGTTATTTTTCTAGCTTCTTCAACTTTCTCTACCCACAAGTGACTGCTTGCCTTTTAATCACACACAGCTTTACTTCAAATATTCAGTGTCTTGAAGGGTCGATGCTCCTTCCGAAAGAAGAAGAAAAAGAGAAAAAAAAGCGAAAGAGAAAATCCTCCCTAAAGCCTGGCCGCTGGGTGAAAGCAAATATGAAAAAATGCCCGCGAAATGCAGGCAAACCAGCGGATGTAAGAAGCTCACGTTTGAGGAAATTTCACTTTCTATTGAGCTGAGAGATCGAACGGAGAGGGTCATGCTATATAATAAAACGCTTTAAGAGAGGGAGTAGACGAATAGATTGACCGCCGAATAGGGGCGGTGGAAGTCTGGAAGGAAATTGGCAGTTCGTCGTTCGGCCGTCTGGCGGGGAGTGAAAAATGCGATTCACTTATTATATAAAGGTCAGTTTTTATTAGGATTCATATTTCATCATAATATCATAGGCAGTTCTCGTATTTTTGAGTACGCATGTAGTTTTTTCCTTTTAAAATTTGATCCTTAACTGCCAAAGAGATCGCCATCACAAACCCGAACTATCATGGGCACGAAATATCATAACTCCGAAAACCAAAATAGTGTTGGACATTGCTAGAACTTTCGGAGTTATGATATTTCGGGTTTATGATTTTTCAGGTTTGTGATGGGTACTGCTACTTTTGTTTTCGGGTTTATGATATATCGGGATTGTGATATTTCGGGTTTATGATATTTCGGGTTTATGATATTTCGGGTTTGTGATATTGCGCGTTTATGATATTTCGGGTTTATGATATTTCGGGTTTGTGATATTTCGGGTTTGTGATTTTTGGAGTTTATTACATTTCGGGTTTGTGATATTTCGGGCTTATGATGGAAAGCGCTTTTCGGAGTTGTGATTTTTCGGGTTTGTGATGCCCCACTGCCAAAGTATTTTTATGTACTTTTATTTAGTACACGTGTACTTTTTAATATTACGTACTTTTTTATTTTTTATTAGAGGCAGGGGGTTGTGTGCACCCTGGCGCACTTTAAGCGACATTGGCACACAACCGGCGAGAGGCATTGCTGCCCATTCCGCCGACTCCCCTGAGCAGGCACACAAGCGCGCGGATACGTACGCAGTCATACGCACAGGCACACACCTGTGACCAAACACAGGAGTGTACAGCGGCCCTAACTTTATATTATCGTTAGGCATGTACACTTCACTGTGCCTTGGGGGATTGGCTCTCAAGGCCGTTAATTGCACGAGCAGAGCCAAGCCGAGATTCCAATTCAGCCCCAAATTAATGTGACTGCACTTGGAATTGAGCTTGGGTCGCTGGCACACCAGAGCAGCTGCGCTACCGCTGGGCTACGGCCCCCCTTATATCTAAATATACTAAATCTCTAAGCTTTGTATGTTCTCTTAATACTAAAACTGGTGCGATGTTTGTTTGTGTGTTGCAATTTTTCTCCTAAACTACTGGCAAGTCAGCGTTGAAACTTATATGGGAAAACTGCAAATTTTCCGGATTGGGTTTATAGCTATTTTAATCTTTCATTTTTACATTTTAAGATCCCTAAAAAAGCAGAAAACTGTTTTTTTAACCCTCAATAACCTTCTTTGGCCACTCTGCCTGGGGCTGCAGCCAGTTTGTAAAAATAGCCACCCCAACCTCCGCCCGCGGGCCGCTGTGTATTGAGGGGTGGTGGGTGCGCGTGTTCCGCGTTCAATGCAAATAACCCCCCCCCGCGTGTTGGGGGGTTCAATTAAATTTAACGATTCCCCCGGAATGGGAGGGGGTTGGGCTTGGGCTGAGTGTACATAGCAGTTGTACAGTGTAAGGAGATAGCTAGGACTGTGTCGAGATTTAATTGGTTTTATTATCGGCGGCATTCAATAGGCAGCCATGTGTATTTGCTGGGCAGTAAAATTTAATGAATAAACTTGCGAGCCTCTTTAGCAGGCTGTGAACGTACACTCGATACTTTAATGCTTTAAATCAGGAAATTTCAAGCGCTAACTGTTCCTCGAGTTTTAAACTTTCAGAGGAGAGACTTATATTACTGGAAAGATCTTGCAATACTGAGTTCGGGGATATAAGTTGTTTGCTTTAAATGTGAAAACAAAAAGCACAGCATTTAAAAAACGATTTCCATACTTTTAACTTTCGGCAGTGTACTCATTTTGGAGTTCAATGGGGGTTCGACCAACCCCCCAACAGTTGGTGGGAGGGGGGGGGTTCAACTTTTAATTGCCACTGCGTATTGGAAGGGGGTCAGTCGCTGTGTATTGGAGGGTTGATTTAGTTTGCGCAATCTTTTTGTTAACTTTTACCGAGACTGATACTGACTGACTGTGAAATCGGTTGCGCATTCAATTAATTCAATTGGTTCAACACGCTGCTGCGTTGTAGCTCTAACCCTAACCCTAACCCTAACCCTAACCACTAAATCCTGAGAGTTGATTCTTTTTTACGGAGAAAATTTCGATTCAGTCCAGTTTAATGGAGAGAATTTCTGTTTCGCGAAGACGATTTTGATGGATGTCAGTTTCACGGAGAGGATTTCCATGGAGTCCAGTTTCACGGAGAGGATTTCTGTTTCTCGGAGGGGATTTTGATGAATGTCAGTTTCACGGAGAGGATTTCCATGGAGTCCAGTTTCACGGAGAGGATTTCTATTTCTCGGAGGGGATTTTGATGAATGTCAGTTTCACGGAGAGGTGTTTGATGGAGTTTTCTTTTACGGAGAAGATTTCGATGATGTTCAGTTTCGCGGAGAGGAGTTGGATGATGGGATTCAGGGAATGGCATTTCAGGGAATGGAGTTCCGGTGATGGGAATTCTTCCCCTTTCTCCTCCAGAGGAGGAGTTGGCCTCGTAATATACTAAAAATGAAAATCTTGCTTGCTTGTATGCAATCGATTATCTCCCGAACGGCTCAACCGATTTTCTCCGTTTCTTCGCCAAAACATGTCAAATGTGCCCGGGACGGTACATGTAATTTTATTAGGCTCTAGCTCAATGCTAAGGGGATTAAATATTCGAAAAACTGTTTTAAATGGGCTTTTTCAATGCAAAATTCTATCAGCGAGAAACTTCACTGCCAATTTTAATGATTGCGCCAGAGCCAACTGATAAGAAAACTCACCCCGCCCCACTGCCGAGATAATTACTCTATTTAACTTGCGCAAGCCTACCCGGGGGGTATAATAAAAATTCTGGATGCTGGCAGACAGCCTACCCCTGCTAGTCTTATATACTAAAAATGAAATGTCTGTAACTATCTAGCTATGCGATAGATTTCAGAAAAAGTGGCTCAACCGATTTTCTTCAAACTTGCACCATTTGATCAGAAATTTTCCTGGGACGGTACATGCATCTTGGCTAAGAAATTGCTCAATTTTAAAGGGATTAAATATTCGAAAAACATGCTTTTTTGCAAAGGTCAAGCAGCTCTTTCGACCTGAAATGAATTGTAAAAATGCGAAAGAAAAAACTGACTGACTGAATTTCAATTGTGATAAAGATTGCATCACAACAAGATGAAAACAGTGTCGAAAAAATGCACACAAGACTTGATTGTAATTGCGTAACCATATTGCTAACTTGAATTGAGACTGATACTGGCTGACTGAGAAATTGATTATGTCATAACTTTTTACTCTAACTGACTTGCTATAAGAATTGAATTATAAGGGCCACAATACATGTTCTCCAATTGAAAAGAGATAGCCAAGATGGGAACAGACTGGACTGCTAATGTAGCGACCTGGGTTCGAATCTTAGTAGTGCAAAAACATTTTTTTATTAAAACACTTTAAAACACAAAATGCTAAACATAAAAGAAGCGCAATGTCAAATATAAAAGAGCCACCATGCCAAACAAAAAAAAGTGCCACCATGTAGAACACAGAAGAGACACCATGTCAAACATAAAAGAGCCACCATTTCAAACATAAAAGAGCCACCATGTGAAACATATACGTGACTCAATGTCAAACATTAAAGAGCCACCATGTCAAACATTAAAGAGCCACCATGTCGAACATAACAGAGACAACATTTCAAACATAAAAGAGCCATCATGTCAAACATAAAAGAGCCACCATGTCGAACATTAAAGAGCCACTATGTCAAACATAACAGAGACAACATTTCAAACATAAAAGAGCCATCATGTCAAACATTAAAGAGCCACCATGTCGAACATTAAAGAGCCACCATGTTGAACATTGAAGAGCCACCATGTCAAACATTAAAGAGCCACCAAGTAAAATATAAAAGAGCTACCATGTCAAACATAAAAGAGCCACCATGTCGAACATAACAGAGACAACATTTCAAACATTTAAGAGCCACCATGTCAAACATAAAAGAGCCACCATGTCGAGCATAAAAGAGCCACCATGTCAAACATAAAAGAGCCACCATGTCAAACATTAAAGAGCCACCATGTCAAACATTCAAGAGAAACCATGTCGAACATAACAGAGACAACATTTCAAACATTTAAGAGCCACCATGTCAAACATAAAAGAGCCACCATGTCGAGCATAAAATAGCCACCATGTTGAACATTAAAGAGCCACCATGTCAAACATTAAAGAGCCACCATGTCGAGCATAAAAGAGCCACCATGTCGAACATAAAAGAGCCACCATGTCAAACATTAAAGAGCCACCATGTCAAACATTCAAGAGACACCATGTCGAACATAACAGAGACAACATTTCAAACATTTAAGAGCCACCATGTCAAACATAAAAGATCTACCATGTCAAACATAAAAGAGCCATCATGTCAAACATAAAAGAGCCACCATGTCGAACATTAAAGAGCCACCATGTTCAACATTAAGGAGCCACCATGTCAAACATAAAAGAGCCACCATGTCAAACATTAAAGAGCCACCATGTCAAACATTAAAGAGCCACCATGTCAAACATTCAAGATCAGCCATGTCGAACATAAAAGAGCCACCATGTAAAATATAAAAGAGCTACCATGTCAAACATAAAAGAGCCATCATGTCAAACATAAAAGAGCCATCATGTGAAACATATACGTGACTCAATGTCAAACATTAAAGAGCCACCATGTCAAACATATACGTGACTCCATGTCAAACATTAAAGAGCCACCATGTCAAACATATATGACTCCATGTCAAACATATATGACTCCATGTCAAACATATATGACTCCATGTCAAACATTAAAAATAAAAAAGACACCATGTCACACATAAGGGAGCCACCATATCAAACATAAAAGAGCTACCATGTCAAAACATTATTGAGCCATTATGCCCAATATAAAAAGACACAATTTCAAATGTAAAAGGGCCGCCATGTCAAACATAGAAGAGCCACCATGTCAAACATAGAAGAGCCACCATGTCAAACAACTAAGCCACCATGTCAAACATAACAGAGACACCATTTCAAACGTAAAAGGGCCGCCATGGCAAACATAGAAGAGCCACCATGTCAAACATTAAAGAGCTACCATGTCAAACACAAAAGGGCCACCACGTCCAACATTAAAGAGCTATCATGTCAAACACAAAAGAGCTACCATGTCAAACATTAAAAAGCCACTTTTTTAAACAAAAAAGAGACACCATTTCAAACATAAAAGAAGTGTCATGCCAAACAAAATGAAACCATTATAAAGCTAAGGAAATTGTTGCACTAGCTACTTGTTCTCTGGTGGATGCTTGCTATTTAAGGATGGATACTTGCTATCAGGGGGATGCTTGCTCTTGGGGGTGGAGAGTACTTGCTATCTGAGAGGGGGTTGCTAGATATCTATAAGGTATCTTTGTATCCAGGTTATGCTTGCTATCAGGGGTTGCTTGCTGTCTGGGGGATGCTTGCTATCTGGGGGGGGGATGCTTGCTATCTAGGGGATGCTTGCTATCTGCGGGATGCTTGCTATCTGGGGATGCTTGCTATCTGCGGGATGCTTGCTATCTGGGGGACGCTTGCTATCTGGGGTCTGGGGAATGCTTGCTATCTGGGGATGCTTGCGATCTGGGGGATGCTTGCTATCTGAGGAATGCTTGCTATCTGGGGGATGCTTGCTATCTGCGGGATGCTTGCTATCTGGGGGATGCTTGCTATCTGGGGTCTGGGGAATGCTTGCTATCGGGGGGATGCTTGCAGTCTGGGGGATGCTTGCTATCTGGGGATGCTTGCCATCTGGGGACGCTTGCTATCTGGGGTCTGGGGGAATGCTTGCTATCTGGGGATGCTTGCGATCTGGGGGATGCTTGCTATCTGAGGAATGCTTGCTATCTGGGGGATGCTTGCTATCTGCGGGATGCTTGCTATCTGGGGGATGCTTGCTATCTGGGGTCTGGGGGAATGCTTGCTATCGGGGGATGCTTGCAGTCTGGGGGATGCTTGCTATCTGGGGATGCTTGCTATCTGGGGGATGCTTGCAGTCTGGGGGATGCTTGCTATTTGGGGATCAATGCTTGAATGTTGTCTGAGGATGCTTGCTGTCTTGGGATGTTTTGTTTTTAAGAGGGAATGTCTGTTGTTTTTTCTGAAGGCTTTATTTCGCTGTCTATTTGTTATTTGTAAAAAACAAGGATTCTATCCAGATGTCCCCCATCGGGGGGCAAAGATTGCTAGTCCTATATACTAAAAATGAGTTGTCTGTATGTGGGTAGGTATGCGATAGATTTCAGAAAAAATGGCTCAACCGATTTTCTTCAAACTTGCACCATTCGATCAGAAATTTTCCTGGGACGGTACATGCATCTTGGCTAAAAAATTGCTCAATGATAAAGGGATTAAATATTCGAAAAACATGCTTTTTTGCAAAGGTCAAGCAGCTCTTCCTATATACTAAAAATGTGATGTCTATATATATATATATATATATGTGATAGATTAGAGAAAAAATGGCTGGACCGATTTTGTTCGAACTAGCACTGTTCGATCAGAAATTTTCCCGTGACGGTACATGCATCGTGGCTAAGAAATTGCTCGATGCTAAAGGCATTAAATATTCGAAAAACATGCTTTTTTGCAAAGGTCAAGCAAACTTTTTGACTTGAAATGCATTGTAAGAATGCTAGAGAAAAAACTGACTGGTTGAATTCTGACTCTGAAATAGATTGCATCATAACTGAATTGTAACTCTGACTTGAATTGAAAATGCAGTGTGGAAGCGTAGCACCAGACTTGATTTAAATTGCGTAACCATAATTGTTAACTGATACTGACTGACTGAGAAACTGATTATGTCATAACTGCTTCGTGTGATTTACTCTATGCTTGGATTTTAAAGTGTTGAATTATTTAAGTGCAAAATTTCATGTTATCAAAACGATGAGAGCTAGCCTAGAGGTGAACAAACTGAACTGCTAAATCCTATATACTAAAAATGTGATGTCTATATATATATATATATATATGTGATAGATTAGAGAAAAAATGGCTGGACCGATTTTGTTCGAACTTGCACTGTTCGATCAGAAATTTTCCCGTGACGGTACATGCATCGTGGATAAGAAATTGCTCGATGCTAAAGGCATTAAATATTCGAAAAACATGCTTTTTTGCAAAGGTCAAGCAAACTTTTCGACTTGAAATGCATTGTAAGAATGCTAGAGAAAAAAATGACTGGTTGAATTCTGATTCTGAAATAGATTGCATCATAACTGAATTGTAACTCCGACTTGAATTGAAAATGCAGTGTGGAAGCGTAGCACCAGACTTGATTTAAATTGCGTAACCATATTGTTAACTGATACTGACTGACTGAGAAACTGATTATGTCATAACTGCTTCGTGTGATTTACTCTATGCTTGGATTTTCAAGTGTTGAATTATATAATTATGATGTTATCAAAACGATGAGAGCTAGCCTAGAGGTAAACAAACTGAACTGCTAAATGCAGCGACGATGGTTCGAATTTTCATAGAGTATAATTTTTTTAATTAAAACTTTTCAACGTCAGGAAAACTAAAAGACTTTTTAAAAAGAAGCGTAATGTAAAAATCATAGAAGCGTCATGTAAAAATCATAAAAGCGTCATGTAAAAATCATAAAAGCGTCATGTAAACAATCATAAAAGCGTCATGTAAACAATCATAGAAGCGTCATGTAAACAATCATAGAAGCGTCATGTAAACAATCATAGAAGCGTCATTTAAAAAATCATAGTAGCGTCATGTAAACAATCATAGATGCGTCATTTAAAAAATCATAGAAGCGTCATAGAAGAATCATAGATGCGTCATTTAAAAAATCATAGAAGCGTCATGTAAAATATCATAGAAGCGTCATGTAAAAAATCATAGAAGCGTCATGTTAACAATCATAGAAGCGTCATGTAAAAAATCATAGAAGCGTCATATAACAATCATAGAAGCGTCATGTAAACAATCATAGAAGCGTCATATAAAAATCATACAAGCGTCATGTAAAAAATCATAGAAGCGTCATGTGAACAATCATAGAAGCGTCATGTAAACAATCATAGAAGCGTCATGTAAACAATCATAGAAGCGTCATGTAAACAATCATAGAAGCGTCATGTAAACAATCTAGAAGCGTCATGTAAACAATCATAGAAGCGTCAGGTAAACAATCATAGAAGCGTCATATAAAAATCATACAAGCGTCATGTAAACAATCATAGAAGCGTCATGTAAACAATCATAGAAGCGTCATGTAAAAAATCATAGAAGCGTCATGTAAACAATCATAGAAGCGTCATGTAAACAATCATAGAAGCGTCATGTAAACAATCATAGAAGCGTCATGTAAAAAATCATAGAAATGCCATGTAAAAAATCATAGAAGCGTCATGTAAAAAATCATAGAAGCGTCATGTAAACAATCATAGATGCGTCATTTAAAAAATCATAGAAGCGTCATGTAAAATATCATAGAAGCGTCATGTAAACAATCATAGAAGCGTCATGTAAAAAATCATAGAAGCGTCATATAAAAATCATACAAGCGTCATGTAAAAAATCATAGAAGCGTCATGTAAACAATCATAGAAGCGTCATGTAAACAATCATAGAAGCGTCATGTAAACAATCATAGAAGCGTCATGTAAACAATCATAGAAGCGTCATGTAAACAATCCTAGAAGCGTCATGTAAACAATCATAGAAGCGTCAGGTAAACAATCATAGAAGCGTCATATAAAAATCATACAAGCGTCATGAAACAATCATAGAAGCGTCATGTAAAAAATCATAGAAGCGTCATGTAAAAAATCATAGAAGCGTCAGTAAAAAATCATAGAAGCGTCATGTAAAAAATCATAGAAGCGTCATGTAAAAAATCATAGAAGCGTCATTTAAAAATCATAGAAGCGTCATGTAAAAAATCATAAAAGCTTATTTAAAAACTAATGAAAGTGTCATTAAAAATTAAGAAGCATCACGGTAGAATAAAAGAAACGTCATGTCAGACATGAAAGAAGCGTCATGTAAAAATCATAAAAGCGTCATGTAAACAATCATAGAAGCGTCATGTAAACAATCATAGAAGCGTCATGTAAAATCATAGAAGCGTCATATAAAAATCATAGAAGCGTCATGTAAAAAATCATAGAAGCGTCATGTAAACAATCATAGAAGCGTCATGTAAAAATCATAGAAGCGTCATTTAAAAAATCATAGAAGCGTCATGTAAACAATCATAGAAGCGTCATGTAAACAATCATAGAAGCGTCATGTAAAAATCATAGAAGCGTCATGTAAACAATCATAGAAGCGTCATGTAAACAATCATAGAAGCGTCATGTAAACAATCATAGAAGCGTCATGTAAAAAATCATAGAAGCGTCATGTAAACAATCATAGAAGCGTCATGTAAACAATCATAGAAGCGTCATGTAAACAATCATAGAAGCGTCATGTAAACAATCATAGAAGCGTCATGTAAACAATCATAGAAGCGTCATGTAAAAATCATAGAAGCGTCATGTAAACAATCATAGAAGCGTCATGTAAACAATCATAGAAGCGTCATGTAAACAATCATAGAAGCGTCATGTAAAAATCATAGAAGCGTCATGTAAACAATCATAGAAGCGTCATGTAAACAATCATAGAAGCGTCATGTGAACAATCATAGAAGCGTCATGTAAAAATCATAGAAGCGTCATGTAAGCAATCATAGAAGCGTCATGTAAAAATCGTAGAAGCGTCATGTAAACAATCATAGAAGCGTCATGTAAACAATCATAGAAGCGTCATGTAAACAATCATAGAAGCGTCATTAAAAATCATAGAAGGCGTCATGTAAACAATCATAGAAGCGTCATGTAAAAATCGTAGAAGCGTCATGTAAACAATCATAGAAGCGTCATGTAAACAATCATAGAAGCGTCATGTAAACAATCATAGAAGCGTCATGTAAACAATCATAGAAGCGTCATTTAAAAAATCATAGAAGCGTCATGTAAACAATCATAGAAGCGTCATGTAAAAAATCGTAGAAGCGTCATGTAAACAATCATAGAAGCGTCATGTAAAAAATCATAGAAGCGTCATGTAAAAATCATAGAAGCGTCATGTAAACAATCATAGAAGCGTCATTAAAAATCATAGAAGCGTCATGTAAAAATCATAGAAGCGTCATTAAAAAATCATAGAAGCGTCATTAAAAAATCATAGAAGCGTCATAAAAAATCATAGAAGCGTCATGTAAACAATCATAGAAGCGTCATTAAAAAATCATAGAAGCGTCATGTAAACAATCATAGAAGCGTCATGTAAAAAATCATAGAAGCGTCATGTAAAAAATCATAGAAGCGTCATGTAAACAATCATAGAAGCGTCATGTAAAAAATCATAGAAGCGTCATAGAAGAATCATAGATGCGTCATTTAAAAATCATAGAAGCGTCATGTAAAAATCATAGAAGCGTCATGTAAAAATCATAGAAGCGTCATGTAACAATCATAGAAGCGTCATGTAAAAATCATAGAAGCGTCATATAACAATCATAGAAGCGTCATGTAAACAATCATAGAAGCGTCATGTAAACAATCATAGAAGCGTCATGTAAACAATCATAGAAGCGTCATGTAAACAATCATAGAAGCGTCATGTAAACAATCATAGAAGCGTCATGTAAACAATCATAGAAGCGTCATGTAAACAATCATAGAAGCGTCATGTAAACAATCATAGAAGCGTCATGTAAACAATCATAGAAGCGTCAGGTAAACAATCATAGAAGCGTCATATAAAAATCATACAAGCGTCATGTAAACAATCATAGAAGCGTCATGTAAACAATCATAGAAGCGTCATGTAAACAATCATAGAAGCGTCATGTAAACAATCATAGAAGCGTCATGTAAACAATCATAGAAGCGTCATATAAAAATCGTAGAAGCGTCATGTAAACAATCATAGAAGCGTCATTTAAAAAATCATAGAAGCGTCATGTAAAAAATCATAGAAGCGTCATGTAAAAAATCGTAGAAGCGTCATGTAAAAAATCTTAGAAGCGTCATGTAAACAATCATAGAAGCGTCATGTAAACAATCATAGAAGCGTCATGTAAACAATCATAGAAGCGTCATGTAAACAATCATAGAAGCGTCATGTAAACAATCATAGAAGCGTCATGTAAAAAATCGTAGAAGCGTCATGTAAACAATCATAGAAGCATTCTGTAAACAATCATAGAAGCGTCATGTAAACAATCATAGAAGCGTCATGTAAAAATCGTAGAAGCGTCATGTAAACAATCATAGAAGCGTCATGTAAACAATCATAGAAGCGTCATGTAAACAATCATAGAAGCGTCATGTAAACAATCATAGAAGCGTCATGTAAACAATCATAGAAGCGTCATGTAAACAATCATAGAAGCGTCATGTAAACAATCATAGAAGCGTCATGTAAACAATCATAGAAGCGTCATGTAAAAAATCTTAGAAGCGACATGTAAACAATCATAGAAGCGTCATGTAAACAATCATAGAAGCGTCATGTAAACAATCATAGAAGCGCCATGTAAAACATTATAGAAGCGTCATGTAAACAATCATAGAAGCGTCATGTAAAAAATCATAGAAGCGTCATGTAAACAATCATAGAAGCGTCATGTAAACAATCATAGAAGCGTCATGTAAACAATCATAGAAGCGTCATGTAAAAAATCGTAGAAGCGTCATGTAAACAATCATAGAAGCGTCATGTAAACAATCATAGAAGCGTCATGTGAACAATCATAGAAGCGTCATGTAAAAAATCGTAGAAGCGTCATGTAAGCAATCATAGAAGCGTCATGTAAAAAATCGTAGAAGCGTCATGTAAACAATCATAGAAGCGTCATGTAAACAATCATAGAAGCGTCATGTAAACAATCATAGAAGCGTCATTTAAAAAATCTTAGAGGCGTCATGTAAACAATCATAGAAGCGTCATGTAAAAAATCGTAGAAGCGTCATGTAAACAATCATAGAAGCGTCATGTAAACAATCATAGAAGCGTCATGTAAACAATCATAGAAGCGTCATGTAAACAATCATAGAAGCGTCATTTAAAAATCTTAGAGCGTCATGTAAACAATCATAGATGCGTCATGTAAAAATCGCAGAAGCGTCATGTAAACAATCATAGAAGCGTCATTTAAAAAACATAGAAGCGTCATGTAAAAAATCATAGAAGCGTCATGTAAACAATCATAGAAGCGTCATGTAAAAATCATAGAAGCGTCATTAAAAATCATAGAAGCGTCATTAAAAAATCATAGAAGCGTCATTTAAAAAATCAAAGAAGCGTCATATAAAAATCATAGAAGCGTCATGTAAACAATCATAGAAGCGTCATGTAAAAAATCATAGAAGCGTCATGTAAACAATCATAGAAGCGTCATGTAAACAATCATAGAAGCGTCATGTAAACAATCATAGAAGCGTCATGTAAACAATCATAGAAGCGTCATGTAAACAATCATAGAAGCGTCATGTAAACAATCATAGAAGCGTCATGTAAACAATCATAGAAGCGTCATGTAAACAATCATAGAAGCGTCATGTAAACAATCATAGAAGCGTCATGTAAACAATCATAGAAGCGTCATGTAAACAATCATAGAAGCGTCATGTAAACAATCATAGAAGCGTCATGTAAACAATCATAGAAGCGTCATGTAAACAATCTAGAAGCGTCATGTAAACAATCATAGAAGCGTCATGTAAACAATCATAGAAGCGTCATATAAAAATCATACAAGCGTCATGAAACAATCATAGAAGCGTCATGTAAAAAATCATAGAAGCGTCATGTAAAAAATCATAGAAGCGTCAGTAAAAATCATAGAAGCGTCATGTAAAAAATCATAGAAGCGTCATGTAAAAAATCATAGAAGCGTCATTTAAAAATCATAGAAGCGTCATGTAAAAATCATAGAAGCCTTTTTTTAAAACTAATGAAAGTCATTTTAAAAATTAAGAAGCATCATGGTAGAATAAAAGAAACGTCATGTCAACATGAAGGTCATGTAAAAATCATAGCGTCATGTAAACAATCATAAAGCGTCATGTAAACAATCATAGAAGCGTCATGTAAACAATCATAGAAGCGTCATGTAAACTCATAGAAGCGTCATGTAAAAAATCATAGAAGCGTCATGTAAAAATCATAGAAGCGTCATGTAAAAATCATAGAAGCGTCATGTAAAAATCATAGAAGCGTCATGTAAACAATCATAGAAGCGTCATGTAAAAATCATAGAAGCGTCATGTAAAAAATCATAGAAGCGTCATGTAAACAATCAAAGCGTCATGTAAACAATCATAGAAGCGTCATGTAAAAATCATAGAAGCGTCATGTAAACAATCATAGAAGCGTCATGTAAAAATCATAGAAGCGTCATGTAAACAATCATAGAAGCGTCATGTAAACAATCATAGAAGCGTCATGTAAACAATCATAGAAGCGTCATGTAAACAATCATAGAAGCGTCATGTAAACAATCATAGAAGCGTCATGTAAAAATTCATAGAAGCGTCATGTAAACAATCATAGAAGCGTCATGTAAACAATCATAGAAGCGTCATGTAAACAATCATAGAAGCGTCATGTAAACAATCATAGAAGCGTCATGTAAACAATCATAGAAGCGTCATGTAAACAATCATAGAAGCGTCATGTAAACAATCATAGAAGCGTCATGTAAAAATCTAGAAGCGTCATGTAACAATCATAGAAGCGTCATGTAAAAAATCGTAGAAGCGTCATGTAAACAATCATAGAAGCGTCATGTAAACAATCATAGAAGCGTCATGTAAACAATCATAGAAGCGTCATGTAAACAATCATAGAAGCGTCATGTAAACAATCATAGAAGCGTCATGTAAAAAATCGTAGAAGCGTCATGTAAACAATCATAGAAGCGTCATGTAAACAATCATAGAAGCGTCATGTGAACAATCATAGAAGCGTCATGTAAAAAATCGTAGAAGCGTCATGTAAGCAATCATAGAAGCGTCATGTAAAAAATCGTAGAAGCGTCATGTAAACAATCATAGAAGCGTCATGTAAACAATCATAGAAGCGTCATTTAAAAAATCTTAGAGGCGTCATGTAAACAATCATAGAAGCGTCATGTAAAAATCGTAGAAGCGTCATGTAAAACAATCATAGAAGCGTCATGTAAACAATCATAGAAGCGTCATGTAAACAATCATAGAAGCGTCATGTAAACAATCATAGAAGCGTCATTTAAAAAATCTTAGAGCGTCATGTAAACAATCATAGAAGCGTCATGTAAAAATCGTAGAAGCGTCATGTAAACAATCATAGAAGCGTCATTTAAAAATCATAGAAGCGTCATATAAATCGTAGAAGCGTCATGTAAACAATCATAGAAGCGTCATTTAAAAAATCATAGAAGCGTCATGTAAACAATCATAGAAGCGTCATGTAAAAAATCGTAGAAGCGTCATGTAAAAAATCGTAGAAGCGTCATGTAAACAATCATAGAAGCGTCATGTAAACAATCATAGAAGCGTCATGTAAACAATCATAGAAGCGCCATGTAAACAATCATAGAAGCGTCATGTAAACAATCATAGAAGCGTCATGTAAAAATCGTAGAAGCGTCATTTAAACAATCATAGAAGCATTCTGTAAACAATCATAGAACGTCATGTAAACAATCATAGAAGCGTCATGTAAAAAATCGTAGAAGCGTCATGTAAACAATCATAGAAGCGTCATGTAAACAATCATAGAAGCGTCATGTAAACAATCATAGAAGCGTCATGTAAACAATCATAGAAGCGTCATGTAAACAATCATAGAAGCGTCATGTAAACAATCATAGAAGCGTCATGTAAACAATCATAGAAGCGTCATGTAAACAATCATAGAAGCGTCATGTAAACAATCATAGAAGCGTCATGTAAAAAATCGTAGAAGCGTCATGTAAACAATCATAGAAGCGTCATGTAAACAATCATAGAAGCGTCATGAAACAATCATAGAAGCGTCATGTAAACAATCATAGAAGCGTCATGTAAAAAATCGTAGAAGCGTCATGTAAACAATCATAGAAGCGTCATGTAAACATTCATAGAAGCGTCATGTAAAAATCATAGAAGCGTCAAGAAAAATCATAGAAGCCTCATTTAAAAACTAATGAAAGTGTCATTTTAAAAAATTAAGAAGCGTCACGGTAGAATAAAAGAAACGTCATGTCAGACATGAAGGGTTCATGCAAAATTAAATGCAACTATAATGCTGTGCTGGGGAGAAAACTGAGACGTAAAGCTCTCAGAGAATAACTGAGATTACGGGGGGGGGGGTTTCTGAGATGTCAAAGCAAAAGTCAGAAGCTACTTCAAAGTTCATGTACTTTACTCCATTTTTTTATTGCATTCTTTGTTGGCTCGTCACGGGGGCGCTGATAGAAGAAAGTCATGTAAAAAATAAAAGTAGCACTATGTATACATAAAAGAAAAGTCATGTCGAAGTTAAAAGATTCATTTGGAATTGCTACGATGTCAAAGCTTGGTGGAAATCGTTATAGTGCTGTGATTCTTAAAGAAGAATCACTAAAATGTCAAGGCTTAGGGAGAAGAGAATTGCTGAGATTTCAAGGCTTAGGTTGGGTTAAAGTTAGTTTAGGTCAGGTGTGGGTTGAGGGTTATATTTTATCGGGTTTCAAGGTTAACAGGGATATTTTAGTTTCAAGGTTTATGGGGGCCATTGCTGACATGTCAAGGCTTACGGGGGAATAGCTGAGATGTCAAGGCTCACGGGGTATAAATGAGATTTCAAGGCTAAAGTCAGAAGCTACATGTAGTTTATTGAAAACTTTTTATTACATTATTTGATGCCTCCTCAGGGGAGGGATCGCTGATAAAAAAGCGTAATGTAAAAAATAAAGAAGCTTCATGTCAAAGTTAAGAGATTCATTTGGGAATCCCTACGATGTTGAGGCTTG